>JASCZW010005100.1:0-66778 GCA_034211315.2 Aedes japonicus | reverse complement strand
AAATAGTCATACCTGCAAACATCCCTGCATAAAAATAGTCATACCTGTTGCGATAAATTTCAGGTTTAGTCAAATCTGGGTTTATTTGTATGAGAGCCCTTCTTTCAAAGAGGAGGGGTCTTAAACCACCGTAGACACATTTCTGCAGCCAATTTGTTCGATCAGTTCTTCTGAGTTACGCAGAAAAATAGTTTTTCATTTGCAGTGGTTTCCTCTCTCAAAGGCGATAGGGATAGTTCGGCAGGTTTAAGGCTTCTAAATTGAAGCTGTCGTATATGGCAGCCCCGCTTTCCAGAGTGATGAGATGTCTCAACATTACCTTAAAAACATTTCATTGCCTTCAAAAACTCACCCATTCCAAATTTGGTTCCATTTGCTTTGATTAGTTCTCGAGTTTGTTAGAATGGTTTTTCATTTGTATGGGACCCTCCCTTTAGAGGCGGTAGTAGCTCTCGAACTATCATAGTGATGCTTTCCTGACCTAAAAACCACTCGAATACAAAATTGCAAAGCAGTAGAGAATAGTTCTGCACGGTTGCTGAAAGTTGTGTTTTATTTGTATGAGAACCCTCCTTCGAGGTGGGAGAAGGGACTTTGAACCACCATAAAACAGCTCATGCCTCTAAAACGCGTCCATTCCTGAATCTGGTCTCCACGGCTTGATTAGTTCTCGAGAGGTGCAAGGATTTGTGCGTTTCATTTGAATAGGTTCCCACCCCCCCAAGAAAGAGTGAGGGGTCTCAAATCAACATAGAAACAATTCTGATCTTCAAAACCATCACCACATTACCAAATTTGGCTAAATTTGCTTGATTAGTTCTCGGAGTCATGCAGAACAGTGTGTTTCATGTGTATCGGAGCCCCCCCCTATGATAGGGGAAGGGTCCTCAAACCAATATAGAAACATTTTTGGCCCTAAAAACCACCACATGCTAAATTTCGTCTCGTTTGCTTGATTAGTTCCCCAAGTTATGCAGAATATTGTGTTTTATTTGATTGGAAGCTCCCCTCTTCCAGCTGAAGAGAGGGGTTGTCGAACCCATCAGTAAAGAACCTCTTCCGGCTCCAAAAATCCCCGCATACAAAATTTCACGCCGATCGGTCCTCCCGCTCGCGAGTTAAATCGTGGACAAAGGAAACCCCAACTCATTTTTAGATGAAAGAGAGAGAAGGATGTTGCATACAAAAGCAATTTTCATCATCTCTTTGAACAAATATTTCAGCGCTGTAACATTAGATTAGGGTGAATCTGCTTTTTGAAAACAATGGCTTTTGTAGATTCTTTTTCTGAACTAAAGTGTGCAAACCAAGAACTAAGACTCTTAAGAAGAGAAGAGCTTTTTCTCAAAACCGCTTGTATATATATTCAATTTGAAGTGAAATTACAGGTCTGACTTCCATTTGACGAATTAGAAGACAAAGTGTTTGATTACAAAAGCAGCTCTGCCCTTTTCGAATGTTGGCGCCGATTTAGATCGGCGTATGAATGTTCAAAAGGAAAAAAAGGCCAATTATATAAAGATAATGAAGCTAATTTGAATATAATAACGCAAAAAAGGCCATCGTTGTAATGCACCATACAAAAGGCAACAACAAGGAACAATTTCGTGGCTTCTACCTAGAAGACCTATTACGATAAAAATTCGAAGATTTGCACTAGAACGATGGACGTCTAAATATTTTTATTCAAAAGATGAAAAAATCAGTATGTAGGCAACGATAATAGAAGAGTAAGCAAAGCTTCTTTGAGCAATTGTTAGTGCGCTCTATAATTTATAACATCATTTTGGAGGGTATTTCAGTTGTTGAAACAAATTAACGGTACGATGTTGAAGTGGCTACCACCTGCTAACCCGTAATCATGCATCCTTAGAAAATAGCTAAAAAAATTCCGCACTCATTAAAACCAACGTAAATCGTTCATATGAAGAGATAATGATTAGCTGTCTTCTACCTTAGTGTATTTTCAAAATACCTAAAACTTTGCGGAATACTGCAAAAATGCGGAAAATTCAAACAAAAAAGGGTTAAGAAACTAGTCTATGTAAGGGTCATACTTTTCATTCATTTTTCACTCTTAACAACTTCTGTCCAGTTAAGAGATAAAAAGCTTCTTGTTTTCACAAAAGTTTCATGATTTGACCTAATCTCACAATATCTTAATACATGGTTTCTCGATTTCTGAACCTAGAAATAAAAAGTTATTTTTCTTTATAAGGGGTGTATACACTCCTATAAATCAAATTTGTTAACACAAAAAGTACTTAAGAAATATAGAAACATTTTAGAATGGAAGGCTAATGCGCACAGCACCTAAAAGTTTCACCGCAAATACCCATGTTCCACTTTTTATTATTATTTGGTCCCACTGCACTTATAGAGAATGGACAAATTTCGCATGACATAAATCAATAAACTGGAAAACCACAACTAGAGACAGATGATGTCTTCGGGAGATTTAATTTCAAAAAGTAAGATCTGTATCTTGGTTTTGGGTAATGACGAGATGGTCCTCTTATGTTTATAATAAAATTTTCAACTTTTTATTTTTATGACTTAGAGGGATTTTCTGCTTCTATCGAATTGTAGATATTTTAATTATGAAACTTTGTTGAAAAAATTACTTCTCTCTTATCTACGTGCGTTTTATTACAGTTTTTTCTAACTTTTCTTAGGGTGCGACTTAAAATAAACAGTTTTTTTTTGCTGTTACTTTTGATTTCAATTTAAATTTGAAAACTCTGCAGAGATGACTTTTAGGGTATAACGCACCTTTGAAGATACAAGATCAGTCTGCTACTCATTAATTTAAAAGAAATTGAAGGGATTGAAGTGTTAAAAAAACGACGTTTTTGCAAGATATCTTATTCCCTTATTTGCATTTATTTGCAAACACAGAGTACGTGAAGTGAAAAGTACAAACCTTCGTCTTCAAGATCTATGTAAAATATTTATCTCTTTTTTTCCCCTTTAGGAGAAAAACTCGTTTAAAATGGTTAGTTTTGCAGTTTTTATATCATCAAAAAGCTTAACAACGCGTTTTTTTTAAGAAAATATTTATATTTTTATATTAATCCATCTCCGTTTATTTATAGAAATTTTTTATCATAGACAAACAGACATAAGTTATCGAAAATTTGGCACCACAATCATCGTCACTAACACACCTTCGCCTTTGTTGAGCAATATCTGCAATGGATGATTAAGCTGAAGAGATAGTGTTAGTGTGTTAACGATAGTAAACGTAAGAAAAATCAGGTCGATTTTTACATCGCTATTCTGTGGCGACACTACCAACTAAGAAACATTTAGTATCAACCGTTTTTACAGAAAAGTTTCACTAAATTAAAATATCTACAATTCTGTAGAAGCAGAAAATCCTCTAAATCATAATAATAAAAAGTTGAACATTTTATTATGAACATAAGAGGACCACACTAGTCACCACTCAAACCAAAAATAGATCCAAAGTTGATGGTTTTCCAGTTATAGATTTTGTCGCGAAATTTTCTCCATTTGTACCATAGTGCACTGGGGCCAGTGTGATTCAAGTTCGCAACACAATGAGCGCAATTTTTTTGAGAAAAGTCAGGACCATCAGAAGTACTGTTATATCGTAACTAATTTTTTTTTATTTTAACTCAACGTAGGCCGTCTTCGTCCAACAACCTTACATCAAACCTGATGGACAATTGCAATCCGGTAGTGAGGTGACGGGAATTTAATTTCATACAGATGAAGTCTTCCTAAACGATGAACACTGACATCGAACAGCTTACAGAGTGTTTCCAAACCTGCAAAACATCCAGATGTACTTCCGTGGATATCGCACCAAGCTCGTCGATGAACTCCTCGTACGCTGAATTTGTCGGGAGTTTGCATACCTGAAGAAGCTTATGCTGAGTGGTGAGTTCTGTCTCGGGGTCACGATCAAGGGGCTTGATCAGCCCTACGGGTTGGGGAAATGGAAGAATTACGTCATTAGAGCCAATCTTGATATTGAGTCGCCCGCGTTGAACTGCGTGCAGTTTCTAAAATTGGAAAGCTTGGATCCGGTTAGCTCCAATGTCTTTCGAGTCAAGGATATTTTTCCCAATCTCCAGTTCCTGGAGATACGGGGCTGCAGCAAATTGCACCGGAAATGATTCCGGCTATTCAGCGGAATGTTTCCGGTTGTGTGGTGTCTGGTATGTGCACATGGAGAGGAAGTGGAGGTGCTGATTGGTAGATGTAGTGTGTTTGACATTTCTTTAGACCTTCTATCTAGAATTTCAACTTTCAAAGCCTATATTTGATGGCCATAGCTGGCCATAAAAATACGCAATTGAAATTTTTTTTCAAGGAAATAGAAGGCTTCCCTTTTTAAAAATGAACTCAAATTATTCTTTTTCAAACCATTAGATACAAAAATTTGCATATCCCTTATATGACAGTTCTTGATTCGTTTTAATGCATGACAAATGTACTTTTAAATAGGTTTATAAATTTTCCATAACGATTTTAAATAATGTAGCTTGTTAGGTTAATTTCAACTAAAATTCAAATTCAGAATCAATCAATCAGTAGCGAATCTTAGTTGCAGCTCATCCTTTCAAAATAAAGTTTGGAAATAATTAATCCAAATTGTTTAAAAAATACGCGGACATGATTTGATATGCAGGCAATATCAACATGGAAAACAGTTTTAACATTCCGTGGTTTGGAAAAGAATGATAGGGTAAATATCTGTGCAAAATTGTATTGATCCTGTTTTTTTTGTCTGTTAAGCCTTCATGTTTGCTAGCAACCTTCCTCGGCTGCTAAAAAAGCTGGCACATAAGACATTAAAGGTTAACATGTTAATATTAATTGACCCGAGATTTCAACCCTTTTGGAATTACCGAAATTTCACACTTAAAACACAATGTGTATACCCCACTTGAAAAATTATGGGTCTCCAAAGTCCATTGCGTGGATTTCAATGGCCACCGAGGAATCTGCTACAAAGGAAAGGAGGTTTTGATCTCGATGTGTGATCAGAATTGCATACAAACCGTTCCAGACAGAGTTGTAGATAGTTGCCGTCTTGGACAACGTTTCTCAGAATGTCATTTTTGCGGGTTTTGGACATAATCATATTGCCCGATATTGCCACAGAGATGGCGCTGCCCAGTCTCATCATTGCCAAATGAAGCGCTACTCTAGCAAAGGAAAATAACAAGCTGATATCATATAAGTAAAAGATTCTGTTATTCCAGTTATCGGTTTGATTTACGTTGTTATCGCATAACAAATTTAGTTATCACCATTGGCAAATTTTCTTATCATAATTATCATTTTGAACACACTATTTTTATGAATCATTATGAGTTAATCTGTAAACTATAAATATTTTCACCATGCTTGAAAAAGAAATTTTGCTTTTAATCAAAATATTTTTTCAGTTATTAGCATGACAATTTGATGTCAAATTGATAACATAATTGAAACTATTTCAATAAATTTGCTAACAACACAGAATTTGTTATCAAGTTGTTCGCAGTGATAACAAAAAAGTTATTATTATGATATTCAACGAGTATTTTTTGTTGTTCATCATTCTGTTATTTTGGCTGTTTATTCAGCCTCACATGATAACATATTCAGTGATCAAAAAATGATAACCTGTTATTAGAAATTGTTATCAATTTGGTATAATCCTTTGCTCGAGAAGAGAGTTGCCATCTTCAACAAACTTTCCCATTATATTGTTTGCCGCATTTTGTCATTATCAAATTAGTTCCACGTCTTGCCGCAGAGATGGCGGCTCCTGCAATGCTGCCAAATGAAAATCAGACAGTAGACCTAGCAAAGGAAAAATAACAAGCTGATATCATATGGTCAATGTTCTGTTATCTCAGTTATCGTTTTGATTTCCGCTGTTATCGCATGACAAATTTAGTTATCACTATTGGCAGAATTTTTGTTATCATATGTTATCATTTTGAACATTACTATTTTTATGAACGTTATAAGTTGAATTGTAAAGTTATTAGTTCCGATGCGCGATGGCGGATTAGCAAAGATAGACTGCAGCGTCAATCTCTGCAATACGATCTAGATTTGATTATATCGAATGTCTTCATTTTACATTCTCAACAACTTATGCCGAAGACGGCAACTCTCTAGAGCACTCATTAGGCAAAATTGAACTGCAGCGCCATCCTAGTGGCAATTTAGAACTCAATCTGATAATTTCGAGTGACTAATTTTACATTCTCAACAATTTTACCGTATACGGCAACTATCTATGGCTTCATTTGACAAAGATAGACTGTACGCCATCTCCGCGATTAAATCTCGAAAACTAGTCTGATAATGTCAAATTACCACATTTTATATTTCAGACAACTTTGTCAAATACGGCGACTCTCTAGAGCTTCACTTGGCGAAGATAGACTGCAGCTCCATATCTGCAGCAATAGTACTGGACTAATACTGGCAATGCCAAAAGACGATTCGTTACACACTGAGAAGTTTTTCCCAAGACACAAATTCTTTAAAATGAGTTTGGAATGTTTTATATGCATTTCTATTAACACAGCCAAACCTTAACTTCCTTTCCTTTGTTGCAGATTCTCAGGGACAATGTTAACGGAACCATTTTTTTTTGTGAGACCAGAACCTTAAAATTTCTTGAAACTCTACGAAGGGTTGAAATACGGGTTAATAATGACTCTAATTTCGTATCTGTCACTTTTTTTGTATAACCAACTTAAACTGATTTATATAAAAATATTTTTATGCAAAACTGAAGAATTCCGTAAACTATCAAAAAGTCAGAAAATTCTCAGCCCGATTGGTTTAAAAGTAACAAGATAGCGCATACATTGAAGTTACAGCCATGGATCAGAATTGACCCCAATAAGTTAAGAAGGTTAAGTATAATTCTAGAGTATTTAATTATTTTCACTCAAGTAGCTTTAAGAGCTAGCTGCAGATAGATCGGACACACTTTTGTTAAGTTACAACACAGTTCATACATTTTGATTGGAAAAATCTTTGTGCATTTCCTTTACGGATCCCAGCAACCATTTGCTTTTAGGAATAATGACACTACACGCTAAGAAAAAGTACCCAGCGGAGCATGTTAAGTGTGGAAGTCAATTTTGGGTATAATCATGTTTATCAACCGATGGGTACAAGTTACTTACTTTTGGGATACAATTTTGCATCAAAACTAAGGTGTTTGAACCCAAGCGTATGTAAACATGATTATACCCAAAATTGGCTTTCCCACACTTAACTACTCCGCTAAGTACTTATTTCTTAGCGTGTGTGAGATATAAATAATGAAGAAATCAAAGCAGGCTGTACTGGTGGAAAGTGACGTTTTTTCCAATTGCATCGCTTTCTTAGAAAATCCAATCATTATTTGCTTGTTCAGGTGTTATTATTAAAGCTCATTAATTTGAGACTGTCGCGGGACTGTTTTTTTTATTTTTGAGGATGATAGTACGGTGTTTCTCCTCATTTTGCTGCACGGCTGCAAACGACAGTAAGAGTGTCATTTGTTTGGTCTGATGACTTCAGAATGGTACTCTTGAAATAGGTCATTAGATTTTCACTTTCAGTCTCCAGCGCGGAAAACGTTTTCATGAATTGATAACGAATCATTCATCAGAGTAGTGCATAAACGTTTCTTTGATAAACTGATAAACACTAACAGTTAGTGAGATAGTCATTGTAAACATACACACTTGAGTGGTTAAAAGTATCGATTCAACTCCACCGCAGTCATTCAATTTCAAATCAGGTCTTACTCTTCTCCCAAAACTTAAGTTCAATCGAATGTCAACTAGTACTGCACTGGCACTTTGACGTTTTTATGGGAAGACAAACATTATATTCGCACCCTTATAGCTGAACTTAGACATGAAATACTTTCTATCTGTACTTACGAGAAATAAAATCAAGACCGAAGGGGCCAAGGACCCCAGTTCGATTGAACGTTTAGTAAATTGTTGATTGATTGATTGGTTTTTGCAACAATATCTCTCTGATATAGATGATCCATAGGCGGAGAAACTAAACTACTCATAATTAAGTAATTATCACTCATTTTGGCAGCAGAGTAAGATCAGTTACAATTGAGTTATTTACAGAGAATTTTCTATTTTGCTTATCCTAAAAAAATCAATGCTGTTTATAAAAAGCGTAACAGTAAAAATAATCCAGAAGTGAGTATTATTTTAATGATACTTCATTAATTCAATAAAAAAATTCAATAAAAAAATAAAAAAAATAAAAATTCAAAAAAATATATATGATTATATTCTCGGGAAGGCTAAGCAAGATGTGTAGGGACCCTTTAGAACTAGATTAAAATAGGTTTAGGAACATTAATAGAGAATAATTAAAACTACTGGCAAACAAAGAACGGAGAATTATCTATTTCAGTCGGTGAGGACAGTAAAAAGCCTAATGCTTGGTTCAGACTACAGAGTTATAAACATGTGATAACGGTTTTCAAATAATTTAAAGAAATTCGTCATCAAGATAGGCTTATAACATGATATAACTGCTCAGTCTGACCAGTGTTTCAGATACGAAGAATAAATTGTTACGGAAAAAGTAATACAGGGTAAATGGTGAATGCAAGATTTAATATATTGAGAGTGATTAAAACAGTAAGAAAGATGGTCAAAGCGGAACGCTCGTTAATCCCTAGGTATTTTTTCATTCCTTTTTTATCGAAATTTTCAGCCCTGGGCTGGTTCTTTTTAATACCTTTTGGGAAGTTTCATAACTCGTATTGGTTAAGGCAAAATTAACAGGTATTATACGTCAATCGAATCTGTTTGGAGAAGTTCACATATAAGTTTCTCAATTTATTTTTTTCTGATAATTAGCAATATGATATACAGCCAAAAAATTGTGAATTGTCAGAATTATTTGTAAGCTATAGAAATAAGTGAGTATAGTATTAAAATAAATATGCAATCGACGGCAAACCATAGTGTAGATGTATAAATCCGAAAGTTCACTGCATCCTGTTTAATAAAGGCTTCCCGAGCAGGAACGAATAACTTGATGACTGACCTTGGTGTTTAAGAGCGTTGCATAAGAGCAGGTAAATACCTGAGGATAATACCAAAAACGTGTTCCCACAATCCCGAGCAGAATCTAATAGCTTGATAGCTGGCCTTGGTATTTATGAGCTCAGATTAAGAGGTTAAATACCTGAGGAAAATACCATAAAATTGTACCCACAATGTTATATGAATACCAAATTGAGGTAAGACAATACCAAAATAGTACCTCTAAAGTATTCCCAGGTATCCAAAATAACAAGTTTTGTTATTCGAGAGATATTTTGCTTGCAATTCTTATGTATTTTGCTTAGGTATTTTACCTCTTAATCTGAGCTCTTTTATACCAAGACCGGTTATCAAGATCAAAATTAGGTATTCATATGTTGTTGTCTCCTGCTCGGGTTATGATGCGCTCATCAAAAGCAACCTCAGTTATCAAGAGCAAAATCTGGTATTAATATGTTATTTTCTCCTGCTCGAGATTTCTCACACTGTGTTAGTTGGCCTGAACCAACCACACGACATAGTTAACTCAAAAAAAAAAACATGACCAAAATTGCTTGCAGCTTATTTTCAAACAATAAGGTAAGAAAGTAGTTCACTTTTCAAAGCATAACCGTACTTCCGCTGGACATAGATTATACAAAATGAATAATGGAAGGGACCAACAGGACACCCAAATGAGAAGGAAAGGGCATGGGACTCAAAAGGAGTTGTTGGTTTATGTTTGATCGTCCTTGGTCCTACGTTGTGTCTGTATTATGTGAGCACTCGGTCCACCAAACGATAGTGGCCACCGAGGCTGACTGGGTGGGATATCTGATCTCGACTTCCCTGGTTATCAACCTCCACAATCCGATAACACCGATGAGTAGCAGAACGATAAAAGCTGCGATCACATGCGTCAGGCCGATCCCGGTGGAGACGGCCAATGTAGTGGGCTGCTGATGCTGTTGCTGATGCGTAGTAACGATCTCTTCCTTTTTTTTTGAACCGTCATTACCCATTGCTTTCGGAATGATTGAATGCCACCGGTCTGGTTGGTGGTACAGTAAAGACTATCACTAACTGGCTTTATTCTAGAATGCGTTCGGTGGTAGAGACAAAAAATTCTGAAGCATATATTTATGGACTTGGATACTGGGCGCTGACGCGCGAAACACAGTGGTAAATCCTAGTCCACTCCTGAGATTTGAGCATGAGCATGATTGACCGCCCGAGGTTGCTACTCGGTTATTGCCAGATCAGCTGTTATTACACAATGAACCAAAAGATGATGCTTGGGACTAGACACCTCAATGTGTAATAACTGGTGATCTCAAACTAAGGCAATACCGGCGCCGGCCTCGCCCGAATGCAGGTCAAGGAATGGGTAGGAATATGTTGACGTGATACTCGCTTTGTTGGAAACCGAGAACACCTCTGCACTTCCACGAGAAATCACTGGGATGTTGGATAAAATGGTTGGGTTTGGAGCCGGATCCGTTCTGGTAAATTCAACTGACGTCGGCACGAATAAGGTATTTAGCTATGTTCCCGATTTATTCTCTGTACAGAGATGCACATTAAAGATATTCAAATTTTGGCACCAATTTAAACCAACATTAATGATGCTATTGGGGCCACTCACAAGTGTGGGTGGTTTATTTCAGCAGAATACAAAAATAAGTTAAAACACCGAATTTGAGAACCGATTTAAACCAACACTAGGGATGCTGTTGGGGCCACTTACAAGTGTGAATGGTTTTTTTAGCAGAATAGAAAAGCATGTTAAAACATCGAGTTTGAGGGCCGATTTACACCAACAGTAATGATGCTGTTGGGGCCACTCACAAGTGTGAATGGTTTATTCAGCCGAATACAAAAGCATGTTAAAACATCGAGTTTGAGGGCCGATTTAAACCAACAGTAATGATGCTGTTGGGGCCACTCACAAGTGTGGGTGGTTCATTTCAATGGAATACAAGAATACGTTAAGAACATCAAGTTTGAGGACCGATTTAAACCAACAGTAGAGATGCTGTTGGAGCCACTCACAAGTGTGGGTGGTTTATTTCAATGGAATACAAGAATGCGTTAAAACACCGAATTTAAGGACCGATTTAAACCAACAGTAGGGATGCTGTTGGGCCCACTCACACGTGTGGGTGGTTTATTTCAATGGAATACAAGAATACGTTAAGAACACCGGGTTTGAAGACCGATTTAAACCAACAGTTTAGATGCTGTTGGGGCCACTCACAAGTGTGAATGGTTTATTCAGCAGAATGCAAAAGCATCTTAAAACATCGAGTTTGAGGACCGATATAAACCAACAATAGGGATGCTTTTGGGGCCAAATCCACTCCTGAGATTTCTAAAGAAACTTCACCATTAGCAAAAAATCACTTTGCCATATTCCCATTGCTGCTAGTGTCAAATCCAGGACGTCGTTTGTCGATATGAAATCCAGTCTGCTAAAGAAATCATTTTGGCACTATTGAGTTGATCTACATACGCAAGTTTTCACCCATTTTCTGAAGTTGAACCTATATTCAATATGATAAAGTCACTGAAAGCATGTTATCCAGTAATGTAGGATTGTCAGACCATGACCAAAATAATATTGATTTAAAAGAAAGATATTGACGAATTTCACACCAACTCATCCAGTGGCTGGCAGCACCCTCTCAGAATCTAATGAAACTTTGTGGGTGGGTAGGTAGACTTTGATTTTTCAAGCAATTTTGCGTACTTTGTTTTTTCAAAATTTATGTAGACTACCATTGGAAAAGGGCTTAAGTTTTTTAATCGATTTTTTTTTAAATTAACGTAACTCAAAAAGGAACAGACTTACAAAAATGTGATATATTGGTAAATTTTAGAGAATTGTCCTTAATTTTATGAAAAAATTGTAAATATTGTCAAATCAATTCTTACACGCTAAAAAAATATTTGAAAATTTAAGATCAATTTGCAAAAAATGACTAGCTTAGAATTGGACGATTTTTTTTTAATATAGGCTTCTAACATTTTTGCATACTGTTCAGCTTATGTGAAGCAAAAATTTTGTTTTTTAATACTTATAATTGACTGTTCAACTGCCCAGTCAAATAGATCTCGAGGAGTTTTGATTGTGTTTCCATTATCTTGAGCAAGGCTTGCTCTCTTTGCCATTCGCTTTAGATTATCACCAATAGCATTACATGGACCTTTGCCATGAGACGTGGGCCTTTGCCAATTCATATATGGACTTAAAGTTGCACACACCTGCAAAATTATAATGGACCGCTGCTCCATCTGACATGAATAGAATTTTTAAGCAATATATAGACTGTTACAGAAAGTATAAGCACACTTTCAAAATAACAAAATAAGTCATGTTTTTTTTTAGTTGTAATAATTTCATTTGGCAAATCATATTTGTATTTTTGTTTCATATGATTTTTTAGTCTCGTTTAATCAAAATATTTAATCATAGCCAAGACTCCTAACTTTTCCTCGAACATGACCCATTAGCTTCTGCACAGTGGTACATCCCACCATTTTGACCCTTTTTGGCAAATCTTTTTTAAATTTTTGGATGTCGTCCGCTGGTTTTATGAATTTTCGAAGCTTTGCTTTGGTTAAAGCCCAAAAAGTCTCGATTGGCCGGAGTCACGGCAGTTCGGCGGATTCATGTCTTTCGGCACGAAACATACATTTTGACTTTTGTACCATTCTAAAGTGTTTTTTGCGTAATGACATGATGCCAAATCAGGCCAAAACACTACTTGACTTTCGTGCTGCCTGATCATCGGCAATAATCGCTTCTAGAGACATTCCTTAACGTATTTCTGAGTGTTCATTGTCTCCGTTGTGATGTACGGATTAGATGTTTTACTACACTCGCATATTGCCTGCCAAACCATAACCTTCTTACCGAATTTTTCGGTAAAAATTGCCTTCTCCGTTTCGGGGATGTCTTTGTTATTGTTATTTATGAAGATTGTACCTGACGATGTTTTATTATTACAAAACAGATTATTTTGTGTAGACAATTTCTTGTACATTTATGTTGCTTTTTTGTAAAAATGAAGAATGTATCTGACGAAGTTCTTCACAAACGGATTATAATGAGTTGGCTATTTTATTTTTTCAATTTTATTTTTTCACATTTACAATACTACAATACTCACTATTTTGTTCGTCGCAATGATGATGATGGAAATTTGTATAATGTTGTGTTAGTTTAAAAAATAAAAAAATAAAGAAAGTAGTCTACAATTATTTGAGTATACCGCAGATATGATGGACTTCTTTTAAAATTCGTTAAAAAAAATGGCCTTCGAAGCTTTAGATGGTACTATGAAATAGTAGCGAGTTGTCTGGCTGAATGTCGGGGAATTCTTCGTCAAATATTTTGTGGTTGAAAGTAAAAGTTTGACTAGGGCCGGTCGAGGATTTTTTCGGTTTGGAAATTTTCTCGATCTCTCTGATTGGGGATATCCTTGGTCAGCCCAAAACAAAGGTGGCGGTTCCATTAGTGTTGGAACCTCTGACTCTGTAACGGACAGGATCGGATATTGGCTTGTCTTTTGATAATGTCCTTTAACTGGATTCTGTGATCTGAATTGCAACAGAATTTCCTGATCGCTGGGAATACTTGCGAACTTTTGTGGTTAACATCAAAGCTTTTCACAATTATGTCGCTGTGAAGCAAATGGATACTTTTGAAGAAATTTATATCTGTAGATGAAATAAGTTCGTTTTTTTTTTGCATAACTGGTTTGAATTGTTACCAAATTAATTATCTTAGAGATAACCTCAAACCTTTGTAGGGGTAAGGGCGGGACCATCATCATTTCTATTTCTATTTCTATTGTCTTCGCTTACAGTATAGAATTGTGGTCCGGGAAGCGTTTTGTAATCAAGTTTCACATACGTTTCATCGTCCATTATTATACACCCAGAATTTCTACACAATAACGAATCGTAGAGTTTGCGTGCCCGTAATTTCACGGACGCGGCCTGTTTTGGGTTCTTTTTGGGGTTTTTCCTGCTTTCGATATGTTTTTAGTTCATGTTCTCTGTCACGCATGACGTTACTCGACGAGGTCCATAGTTTTTTCGCAACATCCCGAACGGAAGTCGCTGGTTTTCGCTTGTAGGCATCCCTGATCCTTTTATCGATATCCGGACTAACAGGACCGGATTTCCGACCACTCTTCAGCGCATCTTCAAACGTACACGGTTCTCTATATTTTCGAATCGCAGATCGCACCGATCCGACGCTTACACCCTCTTCCTTGGCCAATTTTGTCAAGGAGAGTCCACTCACAGTGCACCATTTGTGCACGACACTTTTTCGTTGCTCGGGAGTAAGACCGCGCATTTTAATAGGTAACACAAAACTGAGCACTTTTTAGAGCTTGTTCAAACAAATTTGGAGAAGTTATTCAGCTTTCTAGAAGAAAGAGCTGAACAATTTCTCCAAATTTGTTTGAACAAGCGATTATCCGACACTGATGTTTGTTGGGAGGCTCAACCACCTGATTTAATTGTATTATCACTAAAGGTCAAAACATTAATAATTTACATATAAGCTCTTTCCAAATAGCAAACTTGCTTTTCCAAACGTTCAAAGATCCTTTAAAAATCCAAATTTTCATTATAATTAAACTTACTTGGCTTCTGTGTGATTTCAGGACCAAATCAAAATACAAGTTGGCGCGATACACGGCAAAAATTGGATATGAAAAATTTGTTGTTAAAAAAACTTTTTTCCTCAAAAGTTTTCATCTCACAATGTATGGTGAACTTTAAGAAAATTATATTGCCTATATAAAAAAAATTAGTCTAATTCAAAGAAAATAAATTTTTGCAAATTGATTTTCAATTTAAAAATATTTTTTTTTTAGCGTGTGAAAACTAATTTTACAATTTTTACAATTTTTGCATAAAACCTAAGTCAGTTTTATAAAATTCACTCATACATCACTTTATTGTAAATATTTTTCTTTTTGAGTTACGTTGACATGAAAATTTTGTTGTTCGAAAAACTGTTTTTCCTTAAAAGTGCTCATCTTGCAATTTATGGCGAACTATTAGACAATTAGGGCAACGGAACCTATGCTCACCATAGTACATATATTCATCACATTCTGCAGTCATTCAACGTCAAGCGTAAGAAGATTTCTCCAATAAATGAACGCAGTAACCAAGAATATTTAATCCTGGCAAAAAAAATTAGGTCTTAAATATAATTAAAAACTACAAAAACGTTTCGATGACTTAAATTTCGTAAAAATAATGAGCAGTCAGATTTTCAACACAAAGTACCTTTGCACTGCAAATTTGTCGTATTGATTTAGCCGTACTAGGGAATTTAATTGCACTATATCCTCACACATTTTCGTTGCGTAATTGCACAAACCATAAAAATCACACTTCACTTATTACACTTGCCACACGAGAATCTACGAAAACGTGAGAAAATACTAGAAAACTATGGGATTAATTTTCAATATAATTTAAATACGCTTGCCTCTAAGCTGAACCGTGTTTACGATCGACGTAATCGCTTGATATTGCCAAACTATTTTATTATGACTCTTATTCGAATGAAATGGGTTTGGCAGTACTTCAATATAATTTTTATTGCGGGAGTGCTACAAATTGCTCAAAATTGAACTATTTTATTTGTTCATAGATTAAATAAAAAAAAACATACTTCTGATTGTAGATTTTTTCAATATTTGCCGAGAAATAAAATTAAACATATAAAAATTTTTCCATCTCTGTTGAATTTGGCAGCACTGCTCATATACTGCATAGCAAACACATCAACGCTAGTGTGCGTGTTCAATCATTCATAGAGCATTCTATGTCCAACGTTATGATGAGTCTTGTTGTAAAAATTCTCATGGTAGAATAACAAACAAACGCTTTCATTTTGTCTTGGTTATATGATGCCAATGAGGTCTATACAGGTGGAGCAGAAGTGGTTAAGTTGTATTAGTGAAATGTAAAATACTGTCATTGTGTTCGTGATGCACAGTCTGTTTTTTGTAAATATGCGTAACGTAGATTTCCAAAAACAGCAGCAAATCACTTGGTGAATTGTTTATTATCGGTAATTGGTATAGTTTTTGAGAGATTTTGTCTGAAAATGCCTTTTTGTGCACTAAAAGGATGCGGAAAAAAACTAAACTTGCTTTGTTTTCATTCGCTTGTTTTTGGAGTTCTACGTTACCATCCGAAATCATGCATTGTTTACACATTTTTCGTTACAAATACGGACAAACACCTTGCTCTTTGCCACCTGTATAGACTTCATTGGTAGGATGCTACCCAACACACGTGAAGTGCTGTCAAATGATCTACTTCATTTTTGGGTTTTGTAGTGGAGAGCATTAACTTGTTTGTATTTTTTCTTTATTAAAATCAGTACAATTAACATATGTCCACAGATGGGATTTATGTTTTTCGTGATATTATTAAAACAGATACATAGCTGTGGCAACTTTTTCGTATTAAATAGGAAGAAAATTATCAGAATCGAATGTTTTGTGTGTTGCTAAACGATTAACGGTAAGTGAACGAATAAATTGTGAATAACTTGTGTACTCAGTGTTCGGTATTCAGTGCATATTCATCGATTTCCACTGAAAGTCTGCTTATTGAGCTCACGATAGGTTCCGCTTCCCTATACTGCCTTTATTTAAAAAATATTTCGTCCAATTCTAAGACAGCCACTTTTTGCAAATTGAATTAAAATTTCTAAATATTTTTTTAGCGTGTAAGAATTGATTTTACAATGTTGACATATTTTTTCATAAAATTTAAGACAATTTTCTAAAAGTCATTCATACATCACTTTTTTATAAGTCGGTTCCTTTTGAGTTACGTTGATTTAAAAAAAATCGATAAAAAAAACTTAAGCCCTTTTTCAATGGTAGTCAAAATAAATTTAAAAAAATCAAAGTATGCAAATTTGCTTGACAAGACATATTCTACACACCCACAAAGTTTCCTTGGATTCTGAGAGGGTGCTGCCAATCACGAAGACGAGTTGTCGTGAAATTCGTCTATTACGAATTAATATAACTCAATCAGCGATCAAAAAATTGTAAAAATATAATTTGTGAAAAATTAAATCATTCCAATAAGATAGAATCGATAGCACTATGTAAAGGGGAATTATATCTTATTTCTAATAATTTTTATCTCTAATCATTGCATTACTCGACACCCCAAAATTAACACAACATGTGATTCCAAAAAAACAGATTAGGTTTTGTCTCACTTTTGTTCTAAGAGCCGCTACTGTGAGCCGCCTAGCGCACTCTACAATGAGAATGCATTGAAAAAGCCTATACTTGACAGTGTCAATATCATTGCCAATATTTTCCCTTAGAATCGTCTGACTTGCCTCTTTTTATCAAAATATTGAGTGTGTGATGGCCCCGTACGATGCTGAGTAGGCGTTGCATGCATTGAAATAACAAAACACACTTTTCCATCAGTTGCCAAGGAGAACGGATAACGAAACAAAATGTTTGCAAGATTTTCTAGAAAAATGTTCGATCTCAGAGGATCGGCTCGTAACACCTACCACAAGGCCAACGGATCTGTGATTCCATTTCCGTCCTCAAATCAAATCCCCAAAAAGGTAAGCTATTTCGGTTTAGAGTCCATCGGAAATATCGTCTGTTTTAATCACCCATGCAGCACATCTACGCCATGGCCGCTGGAATGTTCGTCGTCTGGGCATCGATGCCGTTTGTGGCCGCTTCACACCGATCAACGAATACCGGAAGAAGCTCGGCGATGAATGAGCCCCACATCTTTACATTGTTAAATTACCGAGAAACCTGTGAAAATAAAACCAATCCTATTTAACCTTCGATCAATACAAATCTTTTTTTCTACCCCTTTGACACGGTTCATTCTCCGCGGTTAAATAGTGTGGAAATCGTTCGCTGGAATTCCGAAGAATACTCCGAAACAACGAGGACGACGAGGGGGCTGACCTTCCACCGATGGATTCCCGCTCGATTTGATTGTCCAGCTCAGTCGGACCCCGCCCGCGACCAATCGATTCCGCAGCTGTGAACGTCTCACAATGAGGGCGCATCCAATTGGTCCATTAAAGCTTCCAACCATTTGTCCCACTCTCCTTCGCACCCCTTTGCTCAATCACACACATACACACAGGGCTTCATTAGCCACGGCACCTTGGCTTCGGATTTCATTAATTTCCCTCACAACGATTGCTGTGTGGAACTGGAAGCCCCCTACTGAGCAGAGCACAGCACGATCATTCTAGAGAGCATCACGCCTACTTGGCCCTCGAGAAATGGTGTGACGAATTAATTCCAAACAACTAAAGTGAACTTGGTTCGGTTGAAACTTGCTGCTTCTTCTCGACTCATTGCAAGCCAAGTTTGTTACTGCCTCGTTTCTAATGCAAAGCTAATTTCATTAGTCATTGTTCGTTCACCAGCATCTGCGGCAGAGATTGGGAAAAGGAGTTTCCCGTGCGTCGAATCGTGATTCTGGATTTCAGAGGTGTTCGAGAAACTAGAATAATGTCAAGACAAAAGCTCGAGAAAACTGAAAATTCGAGAAAATGCTTCAGCAACGGTATTTTTTCTTGATTGGTGTTTAAAAACACTTCCTGACCAAATTGCCCGAACACGCTCTTGTTCGACTGGCACTCAAGTGTGTACTGCAGCACACCGACCGCGACCGCGGAGCGGCACCCAAATCGCTTTCGCTGTTTCGTATCTGAACACTTGTTTGATAATAGCCGTGTTTAATTAATTACCTGTACACGAATCACACGAACACCTCATTTGGCCCCTATTTCCTCCGAGCTATTGCCGCTCTACCTACAAACAATCAGCAAGCAGAGCCTGCAAATGGCTTGTTCGACCAGTTGGATAGTGGTGGAATCGTGCGGTAGCCGGGGCGGTGGCAGTCACTCAGTCTACACGATTGACGTGGCGCTGCACATGCCTCTTCTTGCGCTCCCCAGTCCTACATACAAGCATGGAGAGCGAGTTCGAAGCTGGGAGCCAGGCGATAACGAGAGCTTACAGAACATCCGGGGGGTTGGGTAGTCCCCGGTGCGGTCACTGTGGGGACGTCCCACCATTCGTAGGGTGATTGTTCACACATGTAGTGCATGCTAGATTTACACGATGAGCAGGGATTGATTGCTTTCGGGGTATTCGGGGAACCATGAAGGGAGATAAAGTCGTGTAGTGATTTTTTATACAACCAACTAAATGGGTTTTTAAGAGTTTGATCAAAGAGAGCTATGTTGAGTATTTACAGGCATTGATAATTTATCAATAACCGTCGTCGTCCATTGCAAATTCGTTATTTTTTGCGTTTAACCGGATCTAGAATCTCAATCGTTTGTAGATTAAGTAGAACATGTTATTATGAATGGTTAGACGAACGCTGAAAAATATGGTAATATTACAAATACGCTCATTTCTTATAATATTATGGTAAATTCTTATAATATTATGGTAACATTCTACCAAAAACCCAACAAAGTCTTTTTGTGAAAAAAAAACTCTTCTACTTTTTCTTTTTCTAATTACTTCTAATACTTCTATAAAAACTTCGGATTTTTTTAAAAGTATTTCAGGAAAGTTTTCCAATGAGTTACTTACCTACCATACGGAAGTCTTTCAGCGTGTATTTTAAAATAATTGTTCTATATTTTAGTGCAAAGTTATTTCAAGCAAGTCTCGAGTACTTTTTCAAAAGGACATTCATGTGTTTCTCAGTGTTCAAAATTTATAACATTAGTGATAATCGATTTTCTAAAGTTGCGTTTTTGGAACATCCCATTTTTCATTATTTGGGAACCCCTGCAGATAAGATTCTGCTCAAAGGTGGATCGCTCAGCACACTTTTTCTTGAGGTATTTTTTAGTGTTCCTTCAATCGTTCCAATGTTCTGGGAGTTCCTGTAATGTGCTGAAGGTGCCGATGTGTTGACAGCTCAAATTGTTATTTTCCACTGTGCCTGGCAACCAGGCAACGCAAGTTGGCAAGGTTGCTGGATTCTTATTTCTATAAGCTCAACTGTCACAAGTATTCCTCAGTGTGCCACTCATTTGGTATGGATTGAAGATCGAAATGCTGCAGTTATGAAACGTATTTTTCTAGTGTGTAGAACATCGAGACTGGCACAGTGTTCTAAGCGACTTACCCATGGATACGCTTGTCGTGTGTAGATTTTTATCCCGCAAAATGACGTAACCATGTGACGCATTAGCATAGCAGTTTCCTAACTAGAAGAAACATCTTGACGAAAGCGAAAAGTCAGCCAAAAAGATCGCATAACGCTCCGGCGTAAAATCCATACAAAATTGCACATAGTACAAATGTGTTCACTTATTGAGAAACACAAATAAATTTTATGTGACAAATAAAATATGTGTGGCGACACAAAGTGGTTATGTGTACACATAGGAAGTATGTGTGGTTACAAATAGCTATCATTTGTTGATTAAACCGCAAAAATCAACACTGAAAATTAATTTTATAATATATTACGAAATCGGAGAATCCATTCGTTTTTTTCTGCAACAAAACTTATTTGTACGTTTTATGAAGCTACCTTCGCAATTAATGGCCCAACTGCCATAAGCACGAAACATTCGTTGAAACAGAAAGAACATTTGTTCATTGCACAAAAACAATACAAAGAGCTATTATTTACGAATATGTTGCTACAAATTAAAAAGAAACTTTTCTCTGCTGTGTGCTTGAATGACAGAAAAATCTTCTTTATCGACTCGAAATGTAATTGAAATAAAAAACACAACAACGTGGAGTTGTTCAGCGTTTATTTATTGTATTTTACATGGGATTTGTTCATCTATTTTAGGAAAGAGCTGTTTTTGAATCCGTGGTTGATCTCACTATGCTATGGTGGCTAGTGAGAAGATGCTTGATAAATGAGTATGAACCCAAGTAGCACACTACAGTCAAAATTAGCTACAGTAACTTGACTATGACTTAGCAAGTAATATTTATGTTATCTCAACCGAATGGCGACAAGTGTGCTACTAGGGAAGTTATAACTCTCAGCAGCGCTTTAATTTTGTTGTTCCTGATCAAGCAGCGATTGGTTGATTTTCACGAAATCCATTTCGTGCCTTTAACAAAAATGTATCATGATAGCATTTCAGCAGATGAAAAGCAATATGATGATTTCGTACTATTTACGAGACATTTGTTCTATGTACAAAAGCAATGTTTACGAAACGAGTGAAAGTTTATTTTACGAAAATAAACTTTCAGTGTAATTTTTCGGACACATAGATATTATCATCCGTTTTTTGCCAGTGTATCAATTGAGCGATTTCACGTAAAACCAGTAAATGACAAATTCAGTATTGAATATTTAGCCGAAACTTTGCAAACGTGTTCGGAATTACAGTATAAGTGTTTCGTAAGGGGTGGATTGCTCAGCATACTTTTTTCCTGTGCTATTTTTTTTTAGTGTGTCGACAAGCTTTGCAATGTTCTGGGCGTTCCCGTAATGTGCCGAAGATGCTGATGCGCTGACAGCTCCAATTGTTATTTTCTGCTGAGCCTGGCAACCAGGCAATGCATATTGGCTAAGCCCCTCCTCACGCCCCACCTATCTATCCCTTGATTATTTTACACCAGGATGGTACGTTTTAACGAGATATGAGATGTCACAAAGTTAGTTTTAATATTCTACTAAGAAACCTAATGAAATATCATGTTTTGAAATCGAAAAAGCCGAATTTGTTCCCTGTTGGATACATAACGGTTAAACAAAACTAAACTGAACAGAGCTTCTTCAGAAACTTGAAACTTAATTTCACATAGGGTGGGAAAATATCAAGAAAAAAAACTGAACTTTGAATTGACGATAATTTTGAAAAATATCCAAAGCAACGGAGAACGAACGGAATATACTTCGCTGTTTGTTTGTTCGCTGGATATTGAATTGTTAATTGTTAATTGTTTGTGGTTAATTATTTACTTTTAATTGTTAACTGGTGATTGTTAATTATTAATTGTTAATTGTTTATTGTAGATTGTATATTGTCAAGTGTTAATTGTTAATTGTTAGTTGTTAATTGTTAATTGTTAATTTTTAATTGTTAATTGTTAATTGTTAATTGTTGATTGTTAATTGATACATGTCAATTGTAATTTGTTAATGGTGAATTGATTATTGTTGATTGTCAGTTGTTATTTACTAATTGTTAATTGCTAATTGTTAATTGTTAATTGTTAATTGTGAATTGTTAATTGTTAATTGTTAATGGTTAATTGTTGATTGTCAGATGTTAATAGCTAGTTGTAAATTGTTAATTGTCAATTGTTAATTGCTTATTGTTTATTGTATATTGTTAATTGTTAATTGTTAACACCTTCATGCCTGACCGAGCAAAAATCTAAATTTTCATTTGCTTGTCATTCGGCCAAATTCTTACCAAATTGGATGCAACCTTTTGCAAACGATCACAAATCTGTCCTTGTATTTCGTACAGTATCACACAATCCGGAATTCTACGTAGCTCCGGATATATTCTGGAAAACCGTGGTGTAAGTACCCTTCCCGAAACACTTACCAGGATCAACACGGTACGAAAAAATGGCTTGCGACACCTAAAACTTCATTATTTTGCTAAATAGTGGTCATGTTGGAAATAATTAGCCATTGTGGCCACTCCTGGTCGCCTTCCGGGAACCGGGTTCTGCCGGTGGTCAGATTTTAAACAGTACCAGAACATGGCTTGCGACACCTCAATCGTCATGATTTTGCAAAAAAAGATCATTAATGGTCATTCTGGAAGGATTCGGCCATTTCCAAGCAACACAGCTTGTATTAAACAAGTTGAAAGTTCTGTTACATGACAAAAACAAGTTATAAATTTAGGTGTATAACACATTATTTCATACTTTAATATGACGCAAAAAGCGCAAAAAGTGACGCCTTATAAAACATAAAACAGAAAAAAAATTATCCTCATACAAAATTATAACATCGCCAAGCGTGGGATCTGAACACTAGTCCTTGGCGTAATAGGTTTGTAGTTTCTTTCCTAAGCCAACTCCGATTGTTGAAAGGTAAAATCTGAGTGTCTATGATATGCTTCCCGTTGGCAGAGAAACCACAATCTTGTACAAAAGATTCATCTTAATGAGAAAAAAGAGCACGTTTTCCAAAACATGGTTGGTATAATGTAATTTCAACAGTATATAGAACTGCCCATAAAATCTTTTCATGTGTATGTTTTATAAATGTATGGAACCATGTTTTTAAGAACAATAATTAAATATCAATCACTTGCAGCAGTAAAAACAGTATTTTTAGCTCGACCGTTTGTAAAAGCGATATATAGAATACGAGAGATACAACTTGACATGTTTTGCAATATGTTTATAATACATTTATAATATAATCAAATATAAATCATTCTGAAAAGATGTTTTCTGTGTTATTTGGGTTGATTTGAACCGTACAAAAACATGGCTTGTGACACCTCAAACTTCATGATTTTGCAAAACATGACCAGTGGTGGTTATTCTGAATGTAGACGGCCATTATGGCCACTCGCGGTAGCGTTCCTGGAATCGGATTTCTCCTATAAAGTGGCTTGATTCGTATCGGGCATCAAAACATGACTTGCGACACATCAAACAAGACCCCTAGTGGTCATTCTGAAAATACTCTGCCTTTGTGGCCGCTCCTGCCAGCGTTCCGGGAACTCGCTTTCACGGGGAAAGTGGCCAGGATCAGACGGTATCATCAAGGCTTGCAGATTCTACAAATCTTATTCCGTTGGGGAAAACGATAACATTTAGAAAAGCTTTGCAATAGGCTTTGAACATGGAACGGCCATTTGTAAGACATCATTTTGTAAGATATGACAAATTTTGAACAAATCTAACAGTTTTTGGTTCCAAGTTGTGAAGCGATTTCATTTGAATCTTAGTTGTTCCAGCGAGTGGATAGTCTTGAAGAAAATTAATATATATTTTTTGGCTCAGAGAGTTCTAGCACATCGGTCCCAAGCAGCCATGTCCAAACACTACTCTGCGCGCCGAGCTACTTTTTAACACGCTAGCGCGTGCATTATATTCGCCGCTTTACCTTCGTGCCTCCAGACTAACCCACCCAACGCGGTGGGTACAACACCAGTGTCAGTGCTCGTGGTTTGGCTTCGGACACCGTGATTGATGTTTCGGCAAACAACACAGCCGAGTGTTTCCGATTGTGTCCGATTGCGGAATACACGCGTGTTTTATTTATTTTCTTTCTAACCGAGCCGTGCTTGTTAAACTTAATCAACTTATGCGCCCGTCACCCAACAGACAAGAAAACAAAACAATCAGCCAATTATCAATTTTTTAGAATCATTCGACGAGCATTGCTCTATCCGTGGCAACCAGTGTCATACTGGGTGTATGTTGAGAGCCTTCTTGTGATCGTAACCACTCGGCTCGTGTACTTTCCGAAAATCAAACACGGTGTCAAAAGCAATACACGAGCTTGTACACTCGTGTCGTGTCCTTTGCGTTGCGGGTTCATCTATAAGCACGAAACTAAAGTGGTGGAGTACAGCCACATGATGGTGTGTTTGCAATCAAGTTCGGCTCCCGTGTAGAACGGTCTGGTGTTTTTACCAAGGCTGGTCCTAAGCTCACACCAACGCTCTCAAATATTGTGTAAAGATAACATAGCGAATCAAAACAACAACAAATATACTAGTACCGAAAGGTATCAAGAAGCGCGAGAATTATTGCAAGGTGAAGACTGCAAGGTATACTTCGGACGTAGGGGTTCTACAACAGTGAAACAATTTCAATCGCTAGTTGCATATTGATTGTTGGTTGTTCTGAATCAGTTGAAACTTTCCTATTGCAGTTTGCGCAACATGTCAGTCGAGACAGAAGCTCGGAAGAAGCTCGGTCCCCATTCTTAACAATCATTCTTCTAATACGTTTGTAAAAGTATTTAAAAAAAGTGAAGCATAAAATACATTAAAACCGAATCTTAAAACTGTTTGTAATGGTCGACCATTTTTCTCCGTTCTCTATCATATCAGTTCGCTTAAAATAGGTACCTGTATACAATAGCTAGTCTGCAATATGCAGCATTTCAGCGCAGGAGCAGGCAATAGTCTTGCAGAAAAAAAGAAAATACTACAACTAGCTTTGCCTTTATTTTTTGTGGTTAAATCAGGTCTTAGGTCTATGATTGTATCTTGCACAGTTTTTGATGAGAACATGCAAACAATATAACAGTATCCGTTGAACGATACTGCTCCATTCTCAAAAGTTTTTCGGTGTAAAAGAAAAATCTTGGTGGATGGTCTTTTGTTGTAATTTTGTGATTGTCCAGATTGGTATCCCAAATTTATTCCCTATATCTTGTTTACTGTATGACGTAAATTTTCCTTCTTTTCCATGTATCAAATAAATGAACTTTCAGATTCTCAGCCTCATGCTAGTTTATATCCAGTCGTAGTCACTTAAGTAGACCCTCCCCTGGATTTGAGCAAAAAATAAGGCAAAGTTTGTATTTGTTTTGTGAGAAATGGAAAAGGCGTAAAAACTTTCGGTTTTGACGAATCAATTTGATTATTTTTCAAAATTTCAAAGTGATAAAAAAATTGTGAAAATTATGACGGCTTCAAAATGGCGATTTCCGTAAGCCTCTGCGCGCAAAACATGGGGCTACAACTTCAAGCCTGCAGCCTCCTGTAGTGGCCAAAAATCAAATAAAGTTATCATTTCTGAAAGATAATAAAATTTTCTAAGGCTTGAACTACATTTCAGACGATTTAAACTTAAACTCATTGCATAGTGAGTACTTGAACTGAAAAGTTTAATTTTTCGCTACTTTTTTTCATTTCAACCGTGTTCAAAATTTGAACCACTGTGAGATTTGAACTCGTGATTTGTCCTGAGAGATATGGATGCCAACCATTAAGCAGGGCTCCCCTTTGCCCCCTCGAGAAAAAAAATTATAATAATGATTTTTTGGTGGAATTATCAATCCAGGATGAAAAGAATATGTTGTTATCGAACGACAACTTTCAATTTTCAATGAACATCAGGAGTATTGGTACAGATTTTAAAAAAAATCACCATATACACCAGTTACATGCTCTACTGTTAAAAATCTGAAAATATTTTAAAAAAGTACACAAAATATCTACAAGAAAAATCCCAAGAGACAAACTTAAAATTTAATTTCGCAGGAAAATAGATTTGATTATTAATAAACTGCTAAATTTATGTTAGAAAACGAAAATTTTGTATTCACCGATAAAATAGTTCATAACATTCAGAACCTTTTTCAGGATTTTAAATATCGTCTCCTGTCAATGCGTTTTTCTTTCGATACAGAATCATAGCCGTCTACGATAATGTCATTAATTTTTTTCTTAGTATTCGATCACTGCTATCTATAATCTTATTTTCAGGCAATTGGATGTTGAGTTCTGGTTTATGCAATTATCTGACCTCTTCTCTGGCAAACGCTCAGATATCTCCAATTTGATCCACCATACGTAATGCGTGTGCCAATGGATCAATTGAAGGCACTACACGCACACTTCCTTGAACTCCATTTGTGGAAATTAAAATCATTCTCAATCCTATCACGATCAAACCGACGAACAAGAAAATCCGTTGAAACATTCTCACTTCAGTCGTCAGTTGTTCATGATTTCCCCCTATGCCTTACCCGCCCTTCCCCGTAAAGCAGATTTCAAAAATATGTACTGTTGAATCGGCTAATGTGCGTGTTAAATCAATTTACAACACTAATTTGATGCGATCTTCATGCCGCGCTGGCCAGCCTGCCGGTACCGACGGATTCGGCCTTCTCTCCCGGTAACCGATTCGAAATGGTCGTCGTCGTCGTGACCAAACGATGGTGATGATGAGTACCTATGTATTCGCTTCATTTCCGTGGAAGCAGAGGGGATTCCGAGAGGGCAAAACGTTGAAAATCGGATTTTGCTCCGTGCGCTGTGAACTGTTTGAAATCTTTCGCTGCTGCCAGGTAGGAAGGCAAGTCGAGCCAAATGGTGCGAAGAGAATCATGCAGGATAATTGGAAACTATTGAAAATAGGCTTTTCGAGCGTGAAAATTTCGACGCAACAATCCCGGAACGCCGGGCGATGACGGGTTGGAGGTAATTGATGATGGATGGTGGGGCGGAAGAGGTGAGAAAAACAATCAAACATCAGGAAAGAAGGGATGATGAAAGAGTTCGAACAATGACCAACTAATCGATCCGCTATGATGAGATGTTTTTTTTTTTTTGTATGTTTGTTAATAATACATAGACCTTGTTGATTCAAGTGCTTGAAATTTAGCGAGCCGATCGAAGTACTTAACCCAGAAAATATAAACGCAATTAGCACATCATGATCGCACACTTGAGGGTTCATGAGTGGCATAAAGCGCTTAATGGTTGCGGTCCGCTCTTACCACCTCTAAACCCAACAGACATAAACATCTATTTCCAAAGTGACAATGTTCTTGTCTTGTTGTTCCAAGCGTATTTGCTAACCAACCAACCCAAAGCAAACATGGCAGATAGCGAAAGGTTTGCAATCGCCTTCTGGTCACACGCTGCTGGCCCCGGGGGAACCTCGAAGGTAGATATGCGATGATGACTCGACGAACAGACTCTCCAGCTCAGCTCTACTTCACCTGAAGAAAGGAGATTATTGTGTCGGGCAATAAAACCGTAATTGCAGATAAAGTAAATATTTATGGTGTGTGACAAAACGTGTTACGAAATGTGCTTGCTCGGTCATAACTACCTACACATCCCACCTATAACCGTGCACTTTGCCTCAGCCCCTTCAGGAACATTTGAGGTTTGTGGTGTGCGCGCGCTTGAACAAATAGACCAACCGACAAACTGGCAGACCGACCGACATACCTGTACTTATCAAACGATATAAAGTGGCTCTAATGTGACATGGCGAACTCGGTTCTCACCGTAAGGAAACTTGCCATTGCGGCAGGTTAGAAGACGAGGGCTACTGATGTCGGCCAGCCTGACACCTCTCTGTTCAGAGGTAGGACCCAAGGGCAGCTCTAATGATTACAAAACACAGAAGTGCTGTTAATGATGATAATGATGATGGTGATGATGATGACGGGGTGGGAGTAATAGTTAAAAGAGAGACAGAGAAAGAACTTTTCATATAAGATATTAGTCTGATTGTTAATGATGATGCTAATGAGGATGAGATGAGTGCCAAATTATTGCTGTTAGCACGTGGTACTAAAGCTTGAGTCATTTAATATCTGGACGCGAAAAATAGGTCTATGTTGGAAATATGTAAATGAAATAAACACGTTGAGTACTCAAATTAGAGGCGATTTATAGCACTTTAAAGGAAAAATAGCGAAAACATTATTCCGATTAAATTTTGATGAAATCTCGAACTTTTCTTCGGATACCACTCATCATATTTTGGGCAATCTGAGCATCACCTCGAACAGTGGCTTTTTAGAATTTTTATCCGAGAAGCTGCCCATAACCCATTTTTACGTGCGTTTCGTCGTTCATGAGGATGCATCTTTCGTACTACGTAAGAGTCTCATTTTACAACTTCCGGGCATGTCTTTTGGTCGCTAGATTATGCTTCAGTGTTTGGTTTGGTTGCTTACTTGCCCTAAAAGATTGAAATCATAATCTATCATAATGATATCATAATCTGACAGCCCTGAGTTTGTCTTAATTGTTCGCAACTTCTAATCCTTAGTTCCACTACGACAAAAACAGTTACATCTATGAACTGGCTCATGCCAATATTTAAACAAATCATCTTTTAGGACACACATGAAAATACCAGAACAAACTTAACTGCTTTCTGAGAGGCATGGTGAGAGGTTACTCTCATCTCATATAAGGGATCTTTGAGTACTTAATAAAGATCAGTGTGAACTTCTAGTTTGTATCGACAAGACGTGTTTATTCTACTGTAATCTGTCCGAACGACTCGTGATAGCTATCCTCGGTCATAGCACTTTCCAGTCCATTCGATAGTCAAATGGCTGACACTAAAACCTGCGCCCAGTGCCCAATAAAACCACGGAATGTCAAATAGATCGGATCGGGCGCGAATTTGCTGGGTGGCTTAGCCATTGTATTCAAATGTCTATTTGGTTCACATCTTTTTCGCATTTGCAACACATCAAAGAAAGAAATGTTCACCTTAGCATATCATAAAAAAATCTCTCTATCATGATTACAAATATACAAACAAAAAACACAAATAAAAATCAAAATACCAATAGGAAATGGATCCCGATAATTGACTAACTACCCCATTTTGAACTGCAAATCTAATGTTTACAGATTTATTTTTCTGGTCCACATAAACACTGAGCACTTGGTTACCCAACAATTTGGATTTCTTTTATTAGTGACACTTTACACTAATATGCATTCGTGTGACTGTGTGAATTAAATTCACGATAATGCAAATTTAAAATTGTTGTACAAAACATTAATTTCTTCACTGCTTCCATACAGTTTCTTTTTTCGTCGTGGTTTCTTCAACTTGTCTTTTGTTAATTGGACCTCAACCACTGTACACTGTATCTTCTTCTATATCTCTTTATTTGTACTTTGCGTCTTTTTGCAGTTTCACCCGTTTTGCCTCTTCCATTACCCTTCTTCCACCTTTACATTACTTAAACACTTCTTTTACTTCTTTTTATCTCTTCTACTTCTTCAATGCTCGTGACAATTTTCCCAGCATTAAGTTTAACTTTTTGAACAATTTTCTTTTTTTTTCTCTCTCTCATTCTTTTTCTTGTCACAATGAGGAATACACAAAAAAAAAAAACAATCTGAATACAAATATTTCTCCTATTTAGCTTAGTTAACTGAATTTCTATTGATTGTAAATTTAAATTTAGTATAATTATTGAAATATTTCAACAGTGGCTAAAATCGGACCGTTCCTGTGTTGACGTTACAACTTTGCCATAAAAGTTCATTTTTTATATCATTATTGTATGATCTCACGTATACTTACGGGGTGCGCCATGAAGGCCGTCGCCATGCGAAATATTTGGCGCAATTATTTGAATAGTGAGGATATTTGAAAAGACGGCCTATTTCAATAGATAAAAGGACATTAGCAATTTTCTTGCTCGCAAAACTATTCTGACTCGTTAATTTTGCTAACGATATGGCTGGTGAACTGAAGTCCCAAATTTATATTACGATGAATTTCAAATTAATTTAATTTTAAAGTTCTGCATTCCGTTGAAAGGTGATAAAACTAGTGAGTGGTTTTTTGACGTAGGACTACGTCTTTGTTTTCTATACTGGGGTACAATTTAAAACAAAATCCGATTGCGACCGTCACGATAAGTGGTCAGGTTTCAAGTGTTAATATCTCAGTCATATCTCAACATATTTTCATATTTTTTGCTTTATTCGTTCGAAAGTATGTCTACACATTAACTTCAATAGAGAACCATGTTGATTTTGGGCCACATAGTATAGAAAAATTCATAAATGTTAAGCAATGTCATATAATTTTTGTTAACTCCTTTAGGCCTACGGGGTCATATATGACCTCAGAAGGAAAATGACTCAATAAAACTACAAACTGAATAAAACTGTACACTGTCTACAAAAAAATTGTTCATCCGTAATTCTTCAATCTGAAAAACATAAAAACATATGAGTTTAAGGGCTAGTTGACGGCCTAGAACATCCGAAATGTGAACAAGTCCAGGAACAAAAAATAAATATCGTATTAATAGTATAAAGCGTTGTTTTAGAATATTGTGCAAATGCAAACGTATTATGAAATTTTTAATTTTTTTTGTATCGTTCTGGGATGTTCAAGGTTATCAGGTCTACAGATGTGACTGTAGCTTTTAGGGCTATAAAAGGCTACAATATGTATTCAAACATATTGAATGAACTTTCTAGAGAGTCAACAGTCGTTATTTGATAATTGTGTGATGTTCTAGGTCATCCAATTTGGCCTTGAGTTCATAACTTAAGATCTACAGTAGTATCTGTAGCTTTTTGGGCTATAGAAAGTTACGCAACGTATTCAACCATATTCAGTGAATATTTTCGAAATGTAAAAAAAACCATGCCTTACACTGGGATGATCTAGGTATGCCAAAATGCCCCTAAGTTCAAAACATAAGAGGTACTATTGGTTTTTGGGCTATATAGGGTGACCATATGTATTCAGACATATTCAATGAATGTTGTGAAAGATTATTTCAACAGTTATTATTTTAAACTTTCATGATCCACTAGGTAATCCAAACTGTCCTAGAGTTTAAAACTTAAAACTATGAAAAGGCCATAACAAGTAACGTTACGTATTCAAGCATATTCAGTGAATATTTTCGAACGTAAAAATACACAAGATGATATGGTTGAGATGGTCTAGGTCATCCAAACTGCCCTGGTTTTCAGAACTTAAGATTTATAGTTGTAACAGAGACTTTTAAGCTATACCAAGTTTCAATATATGTTTAAACCTAATCAGTTAATACTTTTAGAAGTCCAAAAATATTAAAGAGCAATATGACATGTTCTAGGTCATCCAAACTATCCTTGAAATCAGAGCATAGGGCCTATAGTTGTAACAAAAACTATCTGGGCTGTGCAAAGCTACGATACATACTCAACATACTGCATACAACAAACTCATTAAATATCTCAGAAGAACAACAGCTATTATGAGATAATCTTCGGATGTTCTAGTTTATCCAAACTATCCTAGATTTCAAAACATAAAATCTACAGCTATAACTGTAGCTTCCTGGGCTAAACAAAGTTACAATATGTATTTGACTAAATCAAACGAGTCTTCTGGAAGGTCAACAAATAATATGAGATATCTTGTAACGTTCAAAGTCAGAAAAACTGTTCTTGAGTTCAGAATTTTGGATCTATAGTCGTAATATTAGCTTTATAACCTATGAAAGGTGACGATATGCATTCAAACACATTCGGTGAACTTTCTGTAAGGTCACCAGTCATTATCAAGCTATCTAGGGATGTTTATGTTTATAAAAACTGATTTCAGAACATAAGATTAATAGTTGTAATCGTAATCTTTTGGGCAATACAAAGTAACGATAAATATTCAAACATATTCAATGAATATTCTGAAATGTCCACAGTTTCAAGTCTCTCAAAAATTAAGGTTTAAAATTGTAAAAGTGGCTTTATGATCCATACAAAATTCAGTTAGTAAGTTTGGCATAGAATATCTCAAGAGTATCTCATAATGTCTGTTGGACTTCCAGGACATTCATTGAATATGTTTGAATACATATTGTGGCGAACCCTATTCGGTTTGCACGCACCTTTCATACATTACCATCTACACCTTGGTCCCTACAAACACTACCGTAAGCAGTAGGCTGACAGATTGACAGCTGCTGAGCAAGAGGATGATAGAAGAAGAATGAGAATAAAAGGAAGTTAGAACAATAGAAGTGAAGACCTTATAAAATCACAAAACGTGCAGGATAAATAATTTGTGGAGAGTTATTAACTTAAACTTAGTATTTAAATCTAATAATTAGTGCCTAAATCTATTACAAACTATAATTAGCTTACCAACTACTTACAAACTACGGCTTAAGGTAAGAGTACGGTCAGGAATGGATTATGTAATGCTTAAAATAACTTCATTGTTAATTTAGGTTAGCGTGAGCATTCACTGGAATGATCCCTATAAGATCGCGGAATTATTACGTGAATTATTAAAGAAGAGTTGGAGAGTAAAAATCAAAATTAGGATTATTAAAACAAGCTTGAGCTGGGTAGATGTATAATTAATAGAGTTGCATTAGTAGGTACATCAGTCGATGCGATTGGCATTGGCGTAACTACTGGGGGTGCCTAGGGGGCCAGGCCCCCCCGCAGGATTCTGTAGGCCCCCCCCAGGATTTTTTCCTAATATATTTCTAATTTGAAATGAAACACTATTCATAATTTCTAACGAATTGTAGGGTTTTTCTTGTTTTGGTACTTTGCTTTCTCCAGAAATTCTTTGAACGAGTAACTATTTCTGAAGGAGTGAAGTGCACATACCCTCTTCCCCACACTTTTCTTATATCCCACTGTACCTTATAGGATAAAAATTCGGTACATATATCAAAGAAAACCATAGTTAACGACCATTAGATCCATGAGAATTCCGATATATCAACATTACATCCATTTGCTAGAACCAAAGATGTGAAGAGAAAGTATCGATAGGTCCTAAAGCGCTCGGCAGGTTATGTAATTGAATAGAATTAGTTTGAAATTGAGCATACGGCTTTTGTTAAGCAGTATTTCGAAACAAACGTGCTTGATCGTGCTCAAATACCGTCAAAGGCACATTATGGTTCTTGCGATGTGAAATCTATGTTTTTACACTCCCTAAAGACCACATGTGATGGAAGCCAAATTCCAATTAGAGGTTTTTGAAAACACAACTTATCATTTTTACCAGTAGTGGTTTTTCTCGTCGTTGTTTACTCAACAACCTCGCAGAGAAACCCGGTAAGATGTCGTATGCTGATCCTCTTAACAGCATGTTTTGGCGGAAACCCAATCATTGAATATATACACTATTAATATTTTTTTAAATGCGTTTGCTTCGAAATACTGCTTAAAAAAGCCCAACGCCTGTGCCTTAAACAATTCTAAATTCTAATAATTCAATTCTATTAATATTAAAACCTCTAGACTCATAACTAAAATAATAGCGACAGTTAAATGTAGAGCCTGTTATGTTGAAACATAAGATTTGAAACACTTTTCTGTGTACGTATTTTAATTTTATTATTCAAAAAGGTTTTACAATAATGAGTTTTGTTTATAAGCGCATTTTAGAATTCACGGTATTATTTTCTCTTGTACGAACAATTTAGTAGAGTATAGACTCCCCACATTGATTAAAAGTTTCGAAGCTAACGAATGTCCATAAGCAAAATATGGAGATAGAAGTTTATTCATTAACGATAATATTTTCGAAAATGTAGCTTTCCCAAGTAACAATTCAAATGCAAATTGGTTTTATTCATGTTTTATGGTAGTTTTATAAAAGCATTATGGAGATCATCTGGTTTTATCAGGGCATTTTCCAAGTTAAGGTGGTTGTAACTGATTAACAGTTCTAAGGAGTGATTAAAGAACACTTGAAGAAACCTCCATAAAACTACATCATTTATAAGTGTAATTCACCTTATAAGTAATTTTATAAGATACTTGATTCCCCTCTCAAGACATCGTTTCGCAACTTTCATAAAACCTGATAAAAGTTTTGAAAAAGTTATATGACATTCTTCTTTAAGATAAATGTATCTTGAAAATGCTGCCATAAAGCGCTCTTAGAACCATTTGATGTCGAATAAGAGCACATACTCTTGAGAAAGAACATTATGTGAAAAGTAAACAAACTGGACGATGGACACCCATAGGTGAAAGAAAATATAAAATAGTGGATCGTTCAAGCGGAAATTCAATAAAAACCTATCCAATATATTGAGAACTCCTTCATCTCAGCCACCAACGACCAATATTTTTTTTACCATCGCTAGATTCCATTGGATTTGCAGCCTACTGAGACTTATCAGAAGGGTCTATGCGTTATGCGTCCTATTTTTTGTAACGAATCAAATTAAATAGTCAATGTGTCGGCAGTTGAAAACCGAAAAACATAACTCTTGATAAACCTAACGTCCAAGGTTATCGTATTTCCACCACCGTTAAATCTAAAGTCGAAAGTAGTGCGCTGGAATCGCTCAGTGATCTACTACACAGCGCACTTCATCCGACGTTAGGTTAAGCATATAGATCAAGAGGAAAAATCATGTTTCGCTCAACAGATGTTTCCGCCATAGAGGCATATAACCATGGCAATTATTGCCACGCTTTTGGTTCAAATGCCAAAAGCTCACCCACAGGCAAAAGGAGCATAAACTTATCTTTCTAGCATCTATGCTCCCAACGATAAGGTACACATTATCACACTGTATAACTCAACATGGAAGCGTTTGGTACGGGAGGTCCACGCTTTCTTCCTTCCCTTGATTCAGAGTAGTAAAGTGATTTTAGATCTTTCTGAAATCGCTCTATTTCTTGGAATCCTCTCTGCGGCACATACTACGCAGTTGGCCTGGCCGATGACAAGAAAAATGATGTATTCAAGAAAACATCATTTTCCAGGATGCTTTCAAGAATTGGCTGCGTTAGTATGAGATTAGATTAGATTAGATGTTTCCGCCATAGAGGCAATATTACTATCTGTTATTATTCCCAAAACCATTGTTAGCATATTCAAGTTAATTTTTTTTATCGGCTTCCGCTGGTGAATAAAAACAATAAATTATAAGCTGTAATTATGACTAAGAAAAACAATTATGCATAGGCACTTTTGATTTGCACGTTCACATTTTCTTTGTTTATGATGTGCCTTTTTCACACTGATCTTATGGCTATATTATGAAAGAATTGTTTACCTTTAGCAATTCAAACAAGTTTTATTCAAGCGTAACTTATCTTTTTCAAGAACAGAAAAAATAAATATGAACTTATCGCGCTCCTCAAAAAAGCTGTTAGTCTTGTGCAAGCAATATAAGTTTTATTTGCGTTTTATGATAGTTTTCGATAAAACCATTGAAAAAATGGCAAGCGTGGCTATTCTGGATTCCCTCGAAATGGTAGCCATTTTCATAAGTATGCAACAAAACTCTCATTTTTCCAATGGTACGAACAAACAATGCTGTTTAAAATACATTTTGAAACATAAAATGGATTGTAGACACAATTTATTCAAGATCTAACAATTTATCATCCTTTTCAACAAATAGTTGAATTTTCTACTATTTGTTTTATTTTTTAAATACGTCAGTGTTCTAGCAATAATTCAGAGGCGCATTAAAATTTTCGAACTTTTATGTTATGAAACACCAATAAACTGAATGTCACATGAAAAATTCATCAAACGCAGGCAAAAAAACAGATGCATTTATGGTCACCTTGACAATTAATTTACATACGTATTCACTTTGGAAGAGAAATATAGTAGCTTCTACTCAACTATAAACAAAAAAGAGTTCCCATTCAGCAGAACGAATCGAAAAATGGAATCTTCGAAGCATATTTGTGACGGATTGGAAGTGTTCTTAAAGAGGAAAATCATAAAACTATCAAACCTTGTGGTAGTTTTATCATAGCTTTAAGTATGTCTTGAATGTCCTTACAAGTATGCACCGATAAAACTATCAAGTTTTAAGCGAACCTTGGGAAATAGTCTTTAGAACCTCCTGTAGTATGGGCCTTTTGGAACTTAAGAGGGTTTTATGGCTGTTTTATCGATGTTATGTAGAATATCTAGTGTTATGCGTGGTTTTATCAAATGAGTCTTGAAAACTTCTTCAAGTGTTCCTTAAAATTGAATTTGTTACTTGGGTTAGAAGTAAGAAAAACATGTAATCAGGTAAATTTCTGAAATCATAACATTTATTGAGGTTGACTTCAGTACCAGTAGTAATCAATATAGATTGCATAATGGGTCTGTATGTCAGATTTTATCAAAATTCACTTCGCATTTATTATAACTGTTGTCTAACATTTATACTTAAGATTTCTTTAGAGGATTTGATTTTTAATCAAAAGGTTCTATTTTTGGCTGAAAGGAAAAGTGTTCTCCAGGCTAGCAGAATTCACGTACGTTGTGGAAGTGATATTTTCCGTCGCTAAAAAGTTTGGAAAAGTGGTGAAAAATTGTGTTTTGCTTGGCTCTCAGCCTCCATTGGCAGTGAAGAAAAGTTGTCTTGCTGAAATTTTTTTCGCTCAACCTCTCCCTCTCGCGCTGAAGTGATAGCGCTCTCTCTACGTCTGTCGGTTTCGTTTGCACTTTTTGGGAGAAGCGCAGTGGTGTGGTGTGAGAATGGTGGATTGGATTTTGGTTTTTATTCACTCACCGTGGATGCGATTCATCAAAACGTAAATATATAGAGGTACGTGGTTGTGTGTGTGTTGGCAATAGTTTGAATCGCATCAGCGGCAACAACAGCACAACGGTATTATGTAGCGCGACGTCGGCGGCAGTAGTTTTAAAGCGGGTATTGTGGGGGAAGATATGCCAGTATCTAGAACAAGATTTCAGAGAAAAATACCACAACCGTGCCAAAGTGAATTTTGATTCGGTGTTCAGGATTAGTTTGTAAATTAATCAGTGCAAGAAGAGTGTATTAGACACACATATCATGTTACTACCGGAAGGTTTCCGACACGTCGGTGACGGACGGGTTGATGTGGACGAGTACCGACGGCAGCAGCTGCAGTCCAGCAACACTTGGCCATCTAGGATATCGAGGAGAGCTGGTTTGCAAAGCAACAAATAATTTATTTCTACCATATTTTGAAGACAATATCTAATATCCTGTTTTATTTTATTTAGTCTGTTTCGTTTTGTTTTGTTTTTCGTTATGCTTGTCTCTTTTCAGTCACATTGGAGTGGTCCATTGCTATTGGCGTATACTACATACTTTCAGCTTATCGTTAACCAAAACGAACCCAGCAACTAACCTTTCCCGAACTATCCAACATCCCAGTGATTTCTCGTGGAAGTGCAGAGGATTTCTCGGCTTCCTTCAAAGCGAGTATCATGTCAACACGTTCCTTCCCATTCCCTATTTGACCAGCATTCGGACACGGCCGGCGCCGGTATTGCTTTATAATGGGTCACCAGTTTTTACACATTGAAGATGCATGTTAGTCCCAAACATCATCTGTTGATTCTTTGTGCAAATACAGCTGATCTGGCAATAACGGAGTTGCATCCGTGGGCGGTCAATCATGCTCATGCTCAAAAGGTTCTATTTTTGGCTGAAATAGTTCCTAGTAAACAGTGGTGGCCAATATAATCAATACATCTACAGTTTTTCATACAAAACAGTCATATTTGACACTCTCTATGTCTAGACAATAGAAGTAACCTGAATTTCAAACTGTGTTGAATTTATAAACTGTGCTTCGAAGTCTTTAGAATTACCACCATATTTTAAAACTTTATTTACTCACCAATGTTTGAAAATTTTATAACCATTTATTTTCTTTTTCAAAATAGTTTATTTCAAAAGAATGAAATATTTTGCCAAAGAACTCATTCTTGTTCAACTTTTCAATTTAAAATTATTTTAAAACTAATTTTTGGCCAAACCCTCTAACAAGGCAAATCTTATGCCATTATGTAGACTGTACTTGAAAATTTAAAAATTCAAAAGGGTGCATTTGTTATTTTCCCTATACTGTAGTTGTTAATCTCTTTTGCTATACCTTCATAAAATTTCGAAAAATTTCCATGGAATTTCGATGCCCTAGAATACTATCAATGTCAAACAAAATCTTAAGTTTAACCTCAAATTCCCCATGGATATTTCTTTCGAACTGCCGTGAAGTTCTCAATAGCTTTTGATGAAATAAACCTCGGAAATCTCCTTCAAAATTTTTTAACTCTCCTTAGAAATTTAGCTCGATATAACTTATAAATTTTCATTGTATTGTTCATAGTATTCCACTTTAAAACAAACTTGGTTGATGATTTGCTCACAGATCTTTCAAAGAGTAATTCAATAAGAAACTTAAATTGAATTCCATTGAATGGCTTTAAAATATCCACATTGTAGAAACCGAAAAATAATCTCTGAATTTTTAAATTACTGTTTTATTTTTAATTCCTTTATTATCAAGATTCTCAGCCCTGGGCTGGTTCATCTCCCGTCGTAGTCGCTCAAATAACTTTTGGGTATGTTTCGTAACTTTGTCCGGGGTGAGATTTGAACTCGTGACTTTGGCGTGAGAGGTGTGGATGTTACCCACTGTTTTTTAACTACTGTTACTGTTACCTGTTTTTTTATTCAGTGATATTTTGACTGCAGATAAATTCAGTTAGTATAATTCGAGAAGTAAAATTGCTATGTTTAGAAAGATTGCATTTTCATTTTATCTAACAATTGATTTACAGAGCTCCGTACAATCTTGACAAACGAACAAAATGAAATATGAAAAAAATAAGAGATAGGTAGGTATATCCAAATACTTCAGATATTTGTTTTTTTTTTCAAGAAAACATAATCGTGGAACAGGTTCCAGGTTTTTTCCATTTTTTTAGATCATTTTAATAGTTATTTTGTAAAAATATATTGGAACCCCTGACCACGGGTATTAAGGACAACATCATACCCTAGATATTTTCAGAGTTTTTTTGTAAGGAGCAACTTTAAGCTAATAGCTGCATATCAAAACGCTCAATTTGAAAATATCACTTGTCATACAAAAACCAAAGGACCGATATTATATTCACAACATATTTACTTCTCCACTGTTCTTTCAGAACACCAAGAATTTAGATTCCAATCATCTAACGTTGATAATTCCGGAACAATTGAAAGCAACGGTAGTGTTCTTCCTCAACTAGCAACTCCATCAGCTTCATCGGAAAACGGTCGTTCTCATCTACGTTGGAATACAGTCGTAGCAATGATAAAGTGTTCTGCTATGTTTTCCGCTTTTTTGCGCAAAGGCTTTGCGAAAACAAAATGAAAAATTTATTTGCACCATTTTCAATAATTGGAGAAAACTAGGCGAGAAAATAAAAGCTCATGACGATACTACATTGCATAAGGAATGCTTCGAAAAATATTTACTTCACAAGCAATCGTTGTCATCTAGAAATGTACACGAAAAACGTTTAAAGGTAATTGAAGAGCAATAGCAACATTATCGAGAAAACGTTAAGAAGCTGAAGGAAGTTGTAAAGGATGAGTATCTACCGACAACATTTTGAAGATTTTAAACGCGTTATCCAAATCAATCTAAATTTTAATATAAATTTAAAATGTTCATTGACTCAATGTTGTTCTTTGAAATTTGAATATATTCAGTTCAAACTTGACTCTATATAGAGTCAGGTCTGATCTGTGCATCGGTTAGTGGAGATGCCTTAAGAGAATCGAGTAAGGTGACTACAGTAACCTCGTGTGAGTCCATTCTCAATTTGATCCACACGGAATAATACGAGGCTTATATTCACCACACTCGATTCTTTTAAGACATCTCGACTCATCGAGGCGCAGAATAGACCTAATTATTCGATTAAACTTGTTTTGATTTGTCAATTAAAATAACCTGTCCCCAACAATTACGGTACTTTCTTCGCTCTTCTCAATATTTCTATAATCGAAAAAAATCTTCGGGTAGGCCCCCTCCAGGCCCCCTCCAGACTTATTGTCTAGTTCCGCCAATGCTGGCCTAGTGAGTTCAACCACGGATTCAGAATCAGCACGTTCCAAAAATTCGCGTTCGAATCCCATTTCAGAAACATTAAAAAATGCCGGACAACTCCACGTGGTTAGGATTATTTGTCATTTCCATTTCGAGTCGATAAAGTAGATTCATGCAACCACTAGAGAGACGATTTTTTTAAATTTGTGATAAAATATTCATAGCTCTTTGTATTGTTTTCGTACAATGCACGAGTGTTCTTTCCGTGGCAACAAAAGCCTTGTGCTTTTGACAGTTGCGTGTGTGGTAATAATAACGAATGAATCATCACCAAAAGTATAAATTAGTTTCATTGCAGAAAACAACGAACAGTTTTGTGAGTGTTACCGTTGATTTTGTAATCTATATAAACACACTTAATATGAAAATATGAATTTTACACGAGACGTAATTCATGTTTGTAAAAAGCATGCGAACATAAAGCAAGATTTCGTGTAAAATTATGTCTCCTGAAACTGACACATACGCAATTCGACGAAAGATGTGTTTGGTTGAATTTATTTTCAACTCATTCTTACGTGCCAAAGGACGCTTGCATGTGTCGGTCTCAGGATACAGAAATTTACATGACATTTTGGTAGTGTGTATATAAATGAATATCTGTCTGTCTGAACCTTATTGACTCGGAGACTACTGAGCCGATCGGCGTGAAAATTTGCATGCAGGGGTTTTTGGGGCCGGGAAATGTTCTTATGATAGTAAGAGACCCCTACTATCTCTGTGAAGGGGGGCTCTCATACAAATGAAAACAAATTTCAGCATAATTCGAGAATTAATCCATCAAATTGAACCAAATTTGGCATGTGGGGGTAAGAAATGTTTCTATGGTGAATTGAAACCCCTCCTCTATTAGAAATAAATGGCTCTCATACAAATGAAACAGATTTTTTATGCTTAATTCGAGAACTAATCAAACAAATGGCACCAACTTTTGCATGGGCGAGTTTTTGAAGGCGAGAAATGTTTCAATGGTTGTTCGAGACCTCTTTTCTTTCTGGAAAGGGGTGCTCTCATTCAAATGAAACCCAATTTTCAACGAAACCTGAGAACTATCCCTACAGCTATTCAAATTTGTCTACAGGGGTTTTTGGGACCGGAAAAGGATCTCATGACTGTTCGAGATTCCTCCCCTCTCTGGAAGAGGAGGCTTCCATGCAACTGAAATTCAAAACATATTTCTCGGTTAGGCAGCATGTTCTGATAGAAGCTTGAATCCCTTCTTAGTCAAGAATGGGGGATACTTGAGTTACTCTCAGTGTTATAGAAAATTACGATCAAACTGACAGGATATGACGCAGTTTGAAGATAAATGTTTTGTCTATGAAATGCTTCCACACAGAAAGAAAAACCGGTAGAAACTACCGATCCAAGGGTTAAATTGAAAACACAAATCTTCGTTTTTTTTGCGGAAATTACACACATTAGCAAACGAAAATATTTGAACAAAATTCATTCCGAGAAGAAAAATTATAAACGCGCCAGTTATATTAAATTTTCATTCATTTAGTTGCATTATAGCAAGGCTCGCACCGGGATCAGCTGGGAAAAACTAAAATTAACTTTCAGTGTAGGGAAGCTCTTGAGAGAACTCCAGATAATTCCCCAGAGAAGTTTGGAAAATTTCTTCAGAGAATTTCATGGAAGTTCTTCCGATAAATTATGGGGAAGTTCTTCAGAGGAACTTTAGGGAAGTTCAGTACAGAAATTCAGGAAAGTTCTTTAAAGAAGTGCAGGAAAGTTCTTCAGAAACCTTCTGTGGAATTCTGCAGAGGACTTTGAGGAAGTTCTTCTGAGATCTTCGGGGAAGTTCTTCAGAGAAGTTTAGGGAAATCGGTTAAATTCATTGCTTTGAGGTTTCAAATTATTCGTATATACCGATTCTTAGATCAGCAAAAATTAAATGAAAATGAAATGACAGTTTATTTAAAATTCGTTTATTATTTAGAAGAAGAGTGGATGTCAATTTCACGTGATTTTGAAGAAAAATGACAGATTTCCAATTGTGTTGGAGTGTTAGGCGGAAAGCACGTAAGTATAAAAGCCCCTGCAAAGAGTGTTAGTGATAACTTAAATTATAAAAAGCAGTTCAACATCAATCTGATGGCTATGGCGGAAGCTGAATATGGCAATAGGCATATAGGAGCAATAGGAAGTATCAGAGATGATAGGGTATTTGTCGATTGCTATTGGGGAGTCTGATGCAGGATTTTTGGCTCCTGAGATGCCTGTTTCGGATCCGATGGTGGGCAAGGTGAATGGCTCATCTGACGCGAGGATCGTCAGCTGCTCTTGAGACATTCTGAAAATTATTTTCTCTTCATAGGCCTACTCAAATTTGTTATTCGAATTGTAATACAAGGTAGTCTTCAGCCCATAACGTATCCAGCAACTAGTTGGTCGATTTACCCAGATTAGTGACCTGATTTTTTGGTTTTTTTTAAGTAACGTGGGTTTAGATACGATTTTGACTCAGTTCGAGAAAAGCGCCATTTCATCATACGATAACTTATAACGCTTCAAATTGCGCACTGCTGGCTTTGGTTTCGATCCTCTCGGTTTTTCAAGTTTCAAAACAAATTTATTGTTCGTTGGAGTCAGGGATCAAAATAAAAGGTTGAACATCGGAACTGGTAGAACCGTAATCTGCCTCTCAACGTTATCATCTTGAAAATACTAGCTAGGTTTAAAAATCCTCTGGTCTTTACTTTCTTCGGGTCCATATTTTCTTTAAAAAAAACCGCGAAAACACAAACTAACAAAAAATTCAAACGAACTGTCAAAAAACATCGACCAACGAACTATGAATTATTCCGTCTGGATGGAATAGTTCGTAGCCTACTACTATAACATAGAAATTATCGCTAGAGTGTAGTTACACACGACAACGGGCACGAATGTATATCATAGCGTAAAACTATCTATTGCAAGTCATAACTTTAAGCTATCACTACATACTTTAGGTGTTTCTATGAACTGTTATTGTTTTCTAATATATAGCTCACTATATACTAGAAATAACTGCCGTGTGGCGACACTTCAAAAATCAGCCCTGTAAAATGTATACTGGTAAAAGCGCGTAACAAAAATTAGCTCCTGAAATTGGAATGTTTCCAACATGGATTCGGTCGGTGACAATGATCGAAGAAATCACGACACACTCTTCAGTATTGGACCGATTATGTGTATTTTTTTCGATTTAACGAATTTTCGTGTATTTTTTTCGTTTAAACATTTTTGATTCCGTAACCAATTGCCCCTCCGAGTTGCAAGCTGCAGGGATGGGATAAGAGATTAATGATCACCAAGTGGGATCTATATAACACCTGCATGCTCGGCATGTTCCAATTGTATGCAATATCCAAACCTTTATCAACCGCCAGAAATGATTGATCTCTAAGATAATTTATAGCTTTTTACTCGACGTTTGGCTTGGAAATAATCTTTGCCTAAGTTGAAGCATTTTTTTTGCCCGGACATTCAAAATATATTCCAACAATCAATACTTTCCTCTATGAAACACCAGCAAGATTAATAAACCAAATGCTTTAATGCGTACCATATTATCCCCCGAAACGTAGTTTCTCGTAGATTGAAAATGTTCAACATACTCTCAAAAGATTTACAGCCACATTAGAGTGACACGAAATATACAAATCCATGCAATTAGCCCACATCCCTAGCTCGTTTTCCAACATTGCTAGACGTTCAACATGTGTTCGAATTCGGATAGATAAGAGCGAGCAGGCGAGTTAGGGGAAGAATCCCGAAAACCCAATCCAAAACTTCCAACCATTCACAGAAGTGTGTGACAACGTGCTTAGTGAATTGTTAATAGCCCGAGCAATAACCAACAGCACGCGCATTGTTCGATTTATGGTAATTTCAACATTGATTATTTTGTAACTTTCACTCACGTCCCCGCACGAAAGAACTCGTGCCCTGGCGTGTCGTTTGGCTGGCGAGCATATGCTACCAGGACCATTTGCCCTCCCGTGCCCAGCACGGAGCTTACTCTGAAGGTGAAAACAATTTGTCTAACCCCTTCCCCCTGGAACCTCTTGCCCTGAATTCGAAACTTAAGGAACTTTATCGTCTTTCTCACGTACCAAATCTCTTCCACACTATCAGCGGCAACGAGCGTGAAACGTGATTCCACTTGTATGCCGTTCAAGCGTTTTAGGTACTCCATACCAAAGCCAAGGACCGAGGAAAGCACCGAGCGGATAATTTACATATCTAGTACTCACGTCAAGAACTCGAAGGCTTACTTGGATTGAATTACAGGCGAGCTGAATCTTTCATGACTGTCTTCGATTGCTCTTCGATTGCGGTTGCTTATCAAAGCAGGATTTAAATTTATCATAACGAATTTTAAAGATCGCTTAGTTGAAAATCAATTTATATTTGGAATGAAGGGTAGAAAACGAAGCCAACCGGAACGTTTTCCTTTTGTCGAATGACGTACAGAATGAAAAATAGATGAGATATCCTCCGGTTTGGGTAAAATTTTCTTACCGAGAAACCGGTAAAAGGAATTTGGCTTTCTGACAATGTATGGCTTTATGTTACAAAGTTGAAGATTAAGGAACTTACTAAAAAGTAAGTTTTTTGTTTGAATAAAGGAACAGCATTTTAAGTCGCAAAAAAATCACATTAAGTAACACGAAATCATAAGATTTCTGGGACTGTTATTATATAATTGAAAGGCAACGGTTGTAAAGACCTTCTTCATGAGAGAAATTAGGCTAATAAATATAAGGCAAAAAGGTCTCTTCCGAGAATTGCTGTAATCCCACAACATTATCGTTAGGGTTAGATTGGATCTACATACCAGATTTTGCTCCAGAGTGAATCCTATCGACGCCACGGCAGACAGGAAAGCAGACAATATTCACAGGATCTCTTTCACTACCACCCAGAACCGACCGTTTCCATCCTCTACTCTATAAAATTGCTCCAAATTGCACGCCTACCCAACACCCTTTATCGGTAATTCAATCCTTTTTCCACTTTAACTCACTCCTCTCGTCGATTCCCCCAAAACGGCCTCCAGTTCTCCGCTTGGAAGCAAAATCCTCAATAAATGATTCACTTGCCAAAGGTTTCCTCTTCGCTTGCAACAATGCTCAGCCGCCCAACTTCCGTTGTCGCCATCAGTGTCTCTTCTTCATTGCAGCAGGCTACCAGAGATCATTATCACTTTCACCGACTGCTTCCGCCCTCTCCAAAGTATACTGGCCCTATTAGTAGGTTTCCGCCGTTAAACACTTTACTATTTATTATTAGACTCTTCCTGCTTCCAATACCTTCACTTATTTCTTCATTACCATCCCTTTAGAGCAACCGATAAATTTTCATTAGACCTCTCGGGGAGCGATAAAAATTCATTAGTCTTCCCAATTCTTCGCTGGCTTCGTTCGCCTGGGATGGCTGCAACCTTCACTGCCCTGCCCACGCCATCCAAGCAAGCTCTAACTGGATCGACGCTAACTGTTGCCTGTTCCTCCTCCTACCTGACAGGAGTAATTAAATGCACTTCACTTACAATAATCGCCTGTCGTGTTTGGGGCCCATTGCGAAGGCCAATCCGATCATGGTTTGTCGCGCGCGAGTTGTAAATTTATAACATCAACCCATTGCTTTCTCCGAAAGTCAGTCAAGTGCTACTATCTAGAGAAAGCTCCGAAATTAGCTCCCTTTTTTCAGGTGGAGCGGTGTGAAGACTTATCACCTCCAACTTGGTTTGCAGCAAGCGTAAAAAGAGCAGACTAGCATGCGTTTGCAAAAAGAAATAAAAACCAAAAACCTTGTATTCCTTGTAATAACCCTTCCAAGAGGGGGCAGCAGCTCCCGAATGTATACAACCGTCGCGTTCGAAGCACCGTTGCAGACTGACGATGGTTGCATAGTAGGCGCGTAACTTTGTACCTCACCATGTCAACCAGCCAACCATCAATCCAGCACGAGATTCAAACGTCATCAACTTCCCAGCGAGGAATCCTTTTGCCATGGGCGCTCGCAACACAGATCGCAGCCTGCCATGATGATGCCACGGCGGCGCAAGGGCTGTGTGTGAGTGTGTGAAGGAGCTATGGGGGGACGTGGTAAACACAATAACACGGGAGGAAAACATTGGAACTGATAAGCGATAAGTTCCGACGGGGGCTTCGGCTCAGAGAGAACCCGCGAGAGAGAAATCGGCCACGAGGTCGAACGGATCTCACGCACTGGAATGGAGGGGATGCACTTACTACGGGAGATTGTAGCGTGGTGCAGCTGTTTGATTTCAGCATAGCCAAAGGTTCTTACAATTCCGGCATCTGAGTTAGTATGGTAATCTTTAATTTGTATTGCTGATTGCAGTTAAAAATGGACTCTGACAAAAACAGAAGAGTGTGATAAAAGTGTACGTTTACGTCGAATCGTTTCTGTCTCCTTTCAGCATGAAGATATGCACCGAAGACAACAAAACGATTTGACGTAAACGTGCACTTTTATCACACTTTAAAATGCGCAAAAGCACTTCTAGAGTCCAATCAAAACTGCAACCAGCAATATGTAGGATAATCATCGTATTCTCTTCAATTTAAGTTATACAGTCACACGGAAATAAATCCGTTTCTGTTTTCATGAGTTTTTAATGAAATGAACTCTTATCTTATTTAATGAACTCATGACTATTATTCATGGTTTCATGATTAGAACGACAGCTGCGAGTTATGAACTTTGGAGGAGTTGTTTTACCTTTTTTTTTTTCTAAAATTGTGTCATCAGCTTCGTTAATCAAGGATCTATTAATGAATAAAAATAGCATAATCAAGAACTATCATCACAGCTCTTCATATCAACGCCAGGTTAGAATCGTGACGGTGGATTTATCTTTTGTTTACCTTCACAGTCGATAAATTAGATTTGCCAATAATGTTATCATCGGATAGATTCATGATTTCATTCCGGCGGATAAATAGTTCATGATATCATGAATATTGTTCATGATGTATATTCATAACACGAAAACACAACATATTCATGAAATCACGCCCTGTTTTTCTCATATTGAATAACACATTATTTCCCGTGCAGTCGTCTCAATAGCATTGGCATAACTACTGGGGGCCTAGGGAGCCAGGCCCTCCAGAATTCTGTAGCACCTCTAGGATTTTGTCCTAATATATTTCTAATTTGAAATGAAACACTATTCATAATCTCTACGGAATTTTAGGATTTTTTTCAAAGAGTAAGTTGTTTTTATACTTTGCTCCCTTAAGAAATAGTTTCAACGAGTAACTATTTCTGAAGAAGTAAAGTGCGCATACCCTCTTTCCTACACTTACCGCACTGTACCTTATAGGATGAAAAGTTGATATATTTATCAAGAATACGACAATTAGATCGAGAGTTTGCGTCTGTTAAAATGTTTTGAAATTGGATATATCTTGCAAACATCATCGGATCCCAGTTGTGAACAGCAACAAAAGTAGCAAACTTGCAAACACGCAATTTTAGGAGCACTCAGCTCCGTTTTGGTAATGCTGGTTGTATATTTAACGGTCGGATTAGCAACGTTAATGTTTCCATACAGGGTGAGTGATAATTCCTGTCAGTGTTTTTTCAAACATGTGTAACTTTGGATAGGTGCATGGTTGCATATTTTTCATTTTTGAATGTCATTCAATTTCAACACGGCTTACATGTTTGTTTTGAATCGTTTGAAACTAGTGGTAATCATGGACGCGAAAAAGGAGCTCGTGATATGTCTGTTTTGAAACATTTCGAACCGTGTACTGTTTTGAAGAAATGGAAACCACTCGGAATAAACGATTCATCTTTCGACCTTCAGACGCATCTACAAAAACCGGTTCTTGAACAATGCCTCCCAGATCTGACTTGAAATACACTGTCAGGTATCCAGAAGCCACGAAACGAGTAAGAGAGCGAATCCTGATAAGTATAGCCAAAGAACTGGGAATGTCACAGTCAACGATCAGGAATATTTTGAAAGACGACCTTCATACAAAAAAACAACGGCTGCATGGGTTGACTGAAAACCAGAAGATTGCCTCAGTCGAATGGTGTCGGAAGCTGGTCAAGCGGCAAGGTGGTTCTGTTTTCCGACGTCAAAATGTTCGCTGCTGTGCTCGGTGGAGCTAAGACGGGAAACCATGCGAGTGGCGTTTAATACACCACCACCCTCGCGCTTGCTGAGAGCAAAGAAGGATCCCAACGCCGCTTTGTTGGAACTCAGAAACCAGGTTGAGCAATGCAAACATCGTTTCAATTCAACACCTGAACAACTAGCGGATCTATACATTCAGCTCGAAAAGTGTAGGAGTATTCTGGAAGGGTTCCAGACCAGTGCAGCTGCACACAAAGCTGTTTGACGACTTGATGGGAGCCAGCCGGAACAGTATCAGCTACCAAAGCCAGCGACGCACCCCTCCCGCGTGCACGGAAAAAAAAATCCGTGCTCAAATCCGTGAATTGCAGTCATGAATTCGAGAACACAGAAAAACACACCGTGAACTGAATCACGTAATCATGGACCAAATAACGTTTAAAGGAAAACTTTGAAAACGTGAACTGGTTCACGGTCCATTTCATTTTCGAGAACGCTTTTTTCTGTGAGGAAAAGCAGACCGGTACAATCCAGTGAATGCGCCAACAGAACCGCAAGACAATCCGGAAACAGCTAGATCGTCATTCCTCAAGCCACTGGTGCGGTAGGAGAAACTCCACCAATGAAGGAACCGGTGGAGTCAAACTGAAGCGGCCCTCGGCCGGTAGGAAGTTCGAAGCACGTCCGATCGAAAGCGAACCCCAGGTAAGTGTCAAGCCTTGAATTTTTCTGATGCAAATACAAACAAATACATGTTCAGGTATTGCCCCACGCCCAATATCACAATTACCCGCGAGCAGCCGCGATTTGATGTGCCGAGATGATCCGGGAGATGTCCTGCACGGCTTCGAATCCGAGCGCCACCGCTCGTGAGGCTCGAAGCCCATTTAAGCTACACAACTGGCGTTTCGAGACAGCAGTGCACAGCGCTCCGTCTGATGATTCTTGACGGTACAACAAGATGCGGATAAACAGCTGGTGAACCCAGCCAAAGGCGAAAAGCTAAAGAGGGTGACGGCTCTATTTGACCCGCGGAGTTGCTTTCACTGCATACCGTACCATTGCTGGCGGGGTTCTGGCCACCGAAGTCATGCCGCTGCGAAGAGATGGGACGAGCAGGTCGGCGTCGCTGCGCGAAATGGCAAAGGTGGATTCAGATAGATCGAACTTGTCGGCGAGCTCCCCGCTACGCCTGTGTTCGCTTCCAGGTGAGACGCTTACCAGCTGCCAGAAATCCACGTGTTGCGTGGATGCCATTGAAAACGGCGTATTCGTGTTGCGATCTGTCTGAGAATGCTCGACGAGGACGAGGAGATCCGCAGTGCTGCTCAATCGCCGCCGTCAAAGGTCGTCACACTGAAACCATGAGTCGCCCACATTGGAGCTGCGGCGCAAAATGACGTGGTTCACCGGTGGTTGGATTCGAAGTAATCAGCGTTACGTATTGGTCCGGTTCCAAAACAGCGTTGGCCGGGATACTGGAGCGACCACAACTGGCAGCGCCCGAGTGGCGGTAGGTACCGTCAGAAAGCCAATACAGCGGATGAAGGTACACGAAATTTGGAACACAGGCAAAGCCAGCAAGTGGTTTCAGAGGCTCGGCTTTGCTTCCCCGGAAACGGGTGGCCTCGTACCAATGAACCGGTGATCGCCACCATCGATCCGATTCGTTATCATCGATTACTGCATCAATGTTCGCATCGAGCCCGAGACTACAACGAGCACTAGCCTTCGTTTTGAGATTTCTGCGTAACGCGTTCGGCCGAGCAACTGCGTCTCATACCAGGACCTACTACGCAGATTCGGCGACTTCGAGGTGTGAGTCGTTCTATCTGCCCTGCCTGTACAATCCGTCAGGTTGGGCCCACCAATTCCACCGATGGCATCCCGCTTCCAGCTGCACGTGTTGCCTTTGGGCCCCTTGTGTTAGAAGCCCGAGATGGTCCAACGTCAAACGGTGGATCGTTTTATTTACGTGCCTGACAATTCAAGCTGTCCATCTCGAAGTCGCCTATACACTAACTACCGAATCCTGCATTCGTGGGTCACCGAAGAGCCCCGAGCGAGCTCTTATGCCGACAATGGCACGAACTTCAGGGAGCCAACCGGTTACTACGACGCCGGATGCTGTCAGGGACTGTCTACGACGTTCACGAGCACCAACACGAAGTGGAACTCCATCCGCCGGAGGCACCGCATATGGGGTGGAGCATTGCCACGGTCCAGCCGGTAAAGGGAAGGCTTTACGACGAGGCTGCGGAGCACTGGTCGTGAGAGGCTGGGTACGCATGGTGAACTCGGAGGTCTCCGACGCATGCTACCCCTCGTTGAGTAAGAGTCCTGTCCGTTCGTTGATTCTGAAAAAAGAAAGGTACATTATCAGGCAACTGAAGCAATTCAACTAAAGTAAGGTGCAGGCAAAGACGGAATGAAAATCTGCTTTTCTGAGAGGTGAACTATCAAAACGGGATTGGTTTTTCATTGAACCTCCCCTTCAACAGACCCAACAGTTTGCTTTCATTCGTCAAGAAACACTACAAGAATGCACTATACTGCTAGTCTTGTGGCTGTACCGTTCCAGGCTTGGTGTGAAGACAATTTTCCGGATTTTATTTCGTCGAAAGAAAGATGAGGAGGAACCTGATTAGAATCCTTTCAACTTCTATGCTACATGCTGGGCAAATACCTTGGGAATACCAACCGTGGAAACTTGTAAGAAAAGTTTGGTGAAAATATGGAATGACATGCCTTGAGATATCGTGGAAAAAGGAAGAAAGATTTGAACTGAACAAAATTAAGATAATGTTACAGATACGCCAAACGGATAGTAAATAAAATATCTTGGTAAACTTCAGAATATCCAAACAAAAATCTGATTAAAAAATTTCTGAACTAGAACGAATATCAGTGTCATTTTAAATGTTTACTAATTTCAAGCCAAATTCCGAAGAAATTGCGAAATTGGTAAATTTGCTGTAAACAAAACAAATGTCGATTCATTTTTAGCAAATAAAAGCTCAGATTGGGTTATGCAGGATCAGTCGTATCCGCTTCGAAATTTTGAGCCTGACCTCAACAGGTGAAATCAGACGTTGCGAATCAACTAACCCAAAAAGGAGGAGTTCCTCTCCATGTGCCTTCAAAACAGGTGCACACAATGTATCGCTAAGAATAACTGTCCACAAAGCCATCAGTGGTACATGAGCCGTCTTCCAAACGTCATCTTTTGCCTGTTGAAGTGGCGGACTTGTCCGTTGACTACCCCGCATTGGGATGTTAGGCAAAAAATGACGTCCATGATTCGAGTACCACTGGATACACATGCCCTTCGCTCAATTTTCCTAAAATAAAAACATCTGTTCTATTTCCAGCCTGCCAGTGCACTGCGGAACTTTCAACACTTTCTCTTCATATCTTTCATTCTAGCCAAAACATTAATGTCCACTCTTGGTGCCTCACGGTGATGAGCGAACATCTCCTTCTACAACTCAAATACTATTGGGACTTCTGGCGTGAAATTTTCAAGAATCCAAAATTGCTCCCATTGGTTAACAATTTCGTTTTATTTGTTTTTGCTTGGTTTGTGATTTTACTCTCAATATTCAATGAAGTGATAATTAACCTAACCTATAAATCATATGGAAAAAGGGACTTCCTTCAGTTTCTACGTAGGAATAATACAGTTGGCTAGCAAAAGCTTCAATTTTTGCGATTGTGGCCTTAGTTTGATATTGAGCTTTTTCGTGAGAAATTTAGCCGATTTAAGTATTTGTTCACACAAGCAAATTCGCCCATTTCGCTCAGTCGAGCCGGAGCCTTTCTCGAGTAAGGACGTGTTTCGTGGATCTGTCGCGCTGTGAAGTTTTTATTGTGTTTTATTACTGCGGTTGATTTGTTTGAATGTTTCACGATGTTTGCTATCATTGAGTGATGGGAGCATTATTGGCAAAGTGGGAGAAGAAAAGAATGTTTTCAGTAGAAGATTCAGTGTGAAATTCCCAATTGTAACGCGTTATGGATGCCTAGGAAGGAAACAAAATGAAAACAATTCCGTCTGTGTGCCGTGGCATTTTTGCTTGTGTGTTCGGTAGCATCGCAACAGTAGCGAGAAGATAGTGTGTGTTTACAAGTGAAATTTCTGACAGTTCGCTTACCACCACAAACATACTCGAGTGGCAAGAGCAACGTAGCCTTAGCTTTCTTTATGGGATTGTTTGGGCATGTGATGATACGACGCTGACGATGGTGACACATAATGAAGTGTCTGCATTCTTGACGGTGAGAACTGAATGAATGTATGCATTGGATTGCTGATAGCGAGCCGGTAAGTATAGAAAAGAGAAAAATCATGTAACCGACAGCACGCGCTACGAGCGCAACGAGAGGAAAACGGTACACTAGTGCAGGTTTGGACAAAATAGCCTTTTTTACTATGTGAGTACATTAGTATGCGTGAAAACGAACGAAAGAAGTGCTAGAATGTGAGATTGTGTAAGCGTGTAGCGTGCGTGAGTCGGTATAGGCGACAGCGCTATGAGGTGTTTCAAAGCAGAGCATCCAGGGGCAAACTTCGCATTTATGGTCAGTGAGGCTCGAAGTTGTCCCTTTAGCATAGTTGCATCTTGCAGCATTGTCGATATTGGCTCAAAATGATACACAAAAATAAATGTGAGTGTGAAAGAAATGTTTTTCTATTATGTTAGAATGTAAGTCCCATTATGTATTTCATGTTTTCATTTCTATATTTGTTATTGAAAACATATTTGATTTACGCTTCCTTGGCTTGTAAATATTTTTCATTTCCAGTTTCGCATTTGAGTACATTTGTAAGTTGGATAATACTATACTTCACCCACGCTGTACAGATTGTATGTTGTTGCTGATTATTACTGAGTTCACGGCTTAATAACTACTACCATTTTTATAAATAGTTAATGGTTTTACTACAGTAGTTACATGAGTTGAAGCCTTTCAACGACAGAGGGTTAAGCTTAGTTACATATATACATTCTTTCATCGTTAACTGTCGTGCTCATATTATTAATGTAAATGATATTGTTTTATTAGGTATTTTCATTATTTTTCCGTTATGATATGATAATATATTATTGCATTTAAGTTCATCTCATTATTTAGAATCCACTACAATGGTTATTGCGATGCACGGAAATGGAACAACACATCGAGATTTAGGATATACTCTTCTTCATTTGATTTATAATATCAGATCATCCACGAAATTCCCATGCAAGCCTTGCTAAAATTGCAGCCGGACAACAACCTGCAGACTATGTTTTTATAGTTTCATCTTTGCCACCACATATTTATTTTACATTTGTTTCTCTATTATCACCATTTTTATCATAAATCAGGTTTCATGATTGTTGTCAATATTGTTTTATTATTTTTATATCATATTATATATGCTATTAATTGTTGTGTCTTGTATGCCAACAATCATTTGATTCTTTCTTCTCCCTCATACGATTATGAAGTGTCTGGAGTCTTCAGTAAAAGAAGCTGCAACTTAGCCTGAGCTACATTGTTGCACTTTATTAGTAATATATTTATTTATTTTTATTATGGTTACTTTTAGCGTCACTACACTTTTGCACTTATTTCAGAATGTATTTTTCATTTTCTGCTTCGCAAATAGACATGTTACCTTACGTGAGCTAACCTGACTCACGCAGCGAATTTCTCAATCCTTACCTTTATTCTAAATATTTTTGTTATTATTGTACTAATTTTACTTAATCGATATTCTATATTTTTATAGTCCAACTTTAATCCCTTCTTCGTCCTTCTCTTATTTAGACGTATATAGTGCCTTGAATATATGAGGCTACGACTGATTACGGTAGACATTCGTACGGTATTCTTGAACGTCTGATTTGGTTTCCTTGTTGTTTCATTATACTTCTCGACAGTTGAAGTTACTTATTTTAACAATTTTAGTAACCAATGACCAACAACTTGGGAACTATTAAACAGAGTACTTCTGATTATAGTATGTTTAAAGGTTCAAATGTTACATGTTATTGCTCCCTAGAACAAGCAGAAAGGAAAAGAAGCAGGCTACCCATTTTGCCGTATCAAACTATATACTTACACTTTATATATACTTTATATCTGATGTATATTGCATGAACCTTATTATATTTCATTGATTTATAACATTTAAATTCTGGGATGGGAGGGTGCATCAGGGCATCATTGAAGTTGCAATTGGACAATGGAGTGGATGGCCAACCGGAGTCTAGGAGGGGATGTGTCTATCATGTATGATAGGTACATTCCACTCCAACAGTTGTAATGAATTTGACGCGCCTTTCTCAAACAAACCATCTAGTGGAAAGCTTAACTGAATTGCATATTTTGTTATTCGTTTTATCGGATCATATTGCTGGAAGGAGATTCTCTTATTCCCGCAGGTTTCGCGTAAGTGTCTCTGCTTACGGGCCTGCCCAACCCTTTTTGGCCCTTCATACAGCAGTATGTTGAATTTAGAACGGTAACAACGCATGATCTTTCTATTAAGTGGAACCGCATGCAGGGCAAGGCCCACGCTAGGATGGTGGCTTCCTACATACATACATACATACAAGCAAATTCGCCCATTTCGCTAATTTCTCCGGAATTATCCTTCAAAGAAATCACATAATACACTTTCAGATAACATTCTGCAAAATAAAAGTCCAAATGCCAATACTGGCAACCATTCCGCTACAATCCATCCGTACCCCAACACTCTCCCAAGCCCATCCGAGCTCCGGAGCCTCTAAACCAATTTTGCCCCGTATCAACTCCGAAGAATGCAATTGATACTTTTTCGTATTTTGTTTCGGATTTTCGTAAACAGGATTCTTCAGAGCCTACGCTTCCAGGCACTCACTCGGTCGCTCTCTACTTCCATCCCATTATCCCGAACTCTTCTCTCGCAATGAAAATCGTGATCTTCTCTCGCATCGGTTCATTGAAACTTTACCCGAAGGCAGCAGCTGAACTGAGCCTTGAGCTGTCCACGAGGTCTTTCACATTTCGCTTTTCGCTTTACAACGGGCCACCCCCCGGGCAGAGGTTTAGAAATGGGGTGGTGGTGGTGAAAAATTGCATGTGATAAAGCTCCGGGGATGGGAGGAGAGTTGATTTTCAGGGAGAATCAGCGCACACTCACATACAAACGAGACAAATTGCATCCATACCAACCATCGTCATCGGCAGCATCTCTATAGTGTGGAGCGCAGTAGGCATGGTTGGCGGGATAAGTCACTTTTTACCGCTGCCCTTCCCCTCTTCAACACGAAGCAAGCTGGGGCGATGGATGCACTCCATCCTTTCAGCTTTTCGTGTTTTCCGACTTTGTGCCCCTGTATGTATGGATGTATGTAGCATGAATGCATACAAATTTTAAATGGAGCGACTGAAATTAATTAATTTACTATTGTTTTCGTTCGCCCCCTTTCTCTAAACCGTGGCCTGTGGTTGGGCTCACTTTCCTTGTTTTGACAAATGCTTCGTCCCTAATTAAAATGGGTACAATGTAACCTCATTTCCGGGGCCGATTTCCGACAGCAAGTGGATTCCATTTGCCAGGAATGGCACTTTAATGTGTGTTAGGAACTTTTCCGGAACCTGTCCGCTTGCCGCACGCGGTTTGTAGCGATTGGAATTTGTGAACTTTCGTCCAACAACCGTAACAAAGGGCGCATCGCTGGTCCGGAAGTTATAATTGCGGAAAGCAATGCCTACTGAGTTACGACTCGGAATGAATTTCCGCTGCGGGCAGAAACAAATAATCTTCCCGTAAAACCACTTAAAACCAGAAAAGTGCGGCCGAGGACTTTTCTACCACCAGATAAAATGGGAGATGCAGTTCGAAAAGTTATGCACCAGGCGGCAACTGGGCTTAGCAGTTTAAGGCGGCCGACACGGTTCGCAAGCTTTGGCATAATTTTCCTCGGCCACTATCTTAAATCGCATAAATTTGACTGAGTTGTATGTACGTGACGTGCTTTCGGACGGGTGTTTTCTTCCGGGCGCTCACGCGTTGGGTGGGCTCGTAAAATTTTGCATTTATAGCGCCGAGATAGGGGGTATTATGGTTGCGCTCTTTGCACCAGCAGCGGTTTTGATGAACTTTGATAGTCCATCGAATAACGAGAGGTGCTTGGGGTTATTTGTAAAATGTTCGAAAAGCATATGGGCTGTGTTGGATAGTCTTATTCGCTAGGTGATATTTATGACACTAGATGAGGTAAAACTATTTGAATAGATTAGAGTAGAATATGGGGAAAATATGACGATCGCGCATATTTTGATGGAAAGAGAGGACTAAATACGTTATTGCCTAATTCGGTCTTTTGAATGCGTGTATGTTTGGGCGCAGCAACGTTTCCTGAGAGGCTGATCATGGATTTTAAGCTTCTGACATGGCACAATGCCAAAGCGAAACCACAAAGTAATACCGTTGCTCGAAAACATCAAATATTCAGGTTTTCTTGAAATAAAATCCATCTAAAATATTTCAAGTTTTACTCTAGGCACGTAAATTTACACCATAAATAGTTCCATAAAAGTTTTCTGTTGGATGCAGTTTCATTTGAATTACTATTGTAGGTTTGGTTCAAAATTGACATTCTATCCTATGTGTTTTACTTTTTACCATAAATAGTTTTGTAACTTACTAGAACTGCTTCATCGTCTGCATTTGTAATGGAGTGCCTTCGTTAAACGACATGTGCTCGGTGTTTAGTTTCTTATTAGGACAGTCTTTGCCTGCTCGCTAAGAAACGTTAGGGGAACTGGGGGTAAAATGAACAGGGGGGAGATAATATGAACATGGTATCATTTTACGCATATTTCGGTTCCATTTGGTACAAGATTTAGCTCCACCCTATTTCTTACGAAATTGTAGCTATTTGGACCACCCTACAACGATCAAGAATTGTCAAATGCAGAAAAAAAATAAACAAAAATAATTCATTCAGCCAGTCCTACGCGTGATGTAAATTTTCGCTCACAGAATTTAAGGTTTTTGTTCAAACTTTCGGTAAAACTAAACTCAAACCGTGTGATATTCAGTTGAATCAAACTGTTTTTGAGGATTTAATGTCAACAGTAAATTCGCTATGTCACCATGTGAGGAAATGGCCGACGAAAAAACAATTACATCAAATATTAGTGATTCCAGCTAGTTGTTACGTTGGGGGTAAAATAAACAGCTAGTGATGGGGGTAATATGAACAGCATGCGCAATCTAATAAGGATGAATTTTGCCACGGGCTTAGAAACGCAAATCGCAGAGGCATACTTGGACGGAAAACCAAATGATCGAGGCCAAGCGTTCAGTTTATTGCGGTGTTTCCGTACGAGTTGCTGCGAAAGTGTTTCAGTTTCCAAGAATCAATCTGGCCCGATGAATCAAGCGTACGGGGGTGAAAAAGAGCTTGGGATCGAAAATGGTTGTTTTTACTGAAAATCAGGAATCCGAATTGGTGCAACACTTGTTGGATTTGGAGTCAAGATTCCACGGTGTCACAGTTCGAGACGTGCAGAATTTGGCTTATGAGCTGGCCGAGAAGAACTCCCTGCCACATCCGTTCAATCACAAGCGCAAAATAGCAGGAAGAAACTGGTTGGAAACTGACGTTTCTGAAACGGAATCCGATACTTTCTTTCCGGAAGCCTGAATTAACATCCGCGGTTCGTGAAAAAGGAATTAATAAGCCTCCCGTCAATGCTTTTTTCGATCTACTTGAGAATACGTTGCATAAGAAGCGGTTCCCGCCGTCACGCTTAATTAATTCCGACGAGACTGAGATCAGTACGGTAAATGAGCTTTTCGGAGATTTCGTTCAAACTCAAACATTAGGTATACGTTGTTGTTTTTACAGGTTCCTCCGAAAAAGCTGAAAGTTGCAGCTATGAAGGGTGAGAAGCAAGAAGGATCCATCACCTCTGGCGAAGAAGGAGGCCTGACCACAGCCATTATTTGCATGTCGGCAACCGGACAACATCTTCCACCGTTTATGATTTTTTCCCCGCGTCCGCATGCACGATGGTCTCAAGAAAGGAGCACCGAACGGAACGTAACTGTTATATGTTATGCGAATAATGAAATCTTTCTGGACTTGGTTGGATCACTTCATCGAACATGTTCATCCATCCTGCGCTCCTCATGATGAACGGCCACAGCTCTCACACGAAAAACTTGGCGTGTTGCTGCATGAGCACTGAGCGAATTTCACCGGCATTTTCGTGCTAACGCCTCACTGCAGCAACAAAATGCAGCCACTCGATGTGGCGTTCATGGGGCCATTGTTTGTACAATGCACAGGCCTCAGAGGAGTTCATGCGACGTTTTCACGGACAGGTGATCACTCTTTATGATGTCTGAACTGATGGGCGAAGCTTTCCTCAAAGCCGCTTTTGCCCGTGGCAGTGAGCGGCTTTTGGAAGACGGGTATTTGGCCGTTAAATAGGCAGATCTTTAGTGACCAAGACTTTTCTCCATCTGAAGTTACAGATCAACCAGAAACCGTAACGGTTACGTTGATTACTGTGACGAATCCGATGATTGTTGATGCGTCCACAGTGCAAAACGTTACAATTTCGGCTGATTTGGCCATCGCAACTGTTCCTACCGGGAATCAAGATGATTTTGATGAACCTTTAATGACCCAGATTTGGTAGATCCGGTTTATACTCTTTACGAAACGTCTCCGAACTCATCTTATGATGTTACGCCGGCGCAAATTTTACCCTTGCCAAAAATGTCTGTTCCAAGGGTAACGAAGTGCAAACGTAAACCGGAACAGGCGGTCGAGATAACTACAGATGACTTTCAACAAGGATAAAAATCAAGGGAAAAAATCATCCAATAAACAAACCAAGAAGGTCCGGTCGGAGGAAATGTTTGCGGACACCTTGTGCGAATTATGCGGTGCATGTTTTCCAGCTCGGTCGACGATTTTGGATGGATGAAGTGCCTGCGATGTTTGCTGTGGTTTCATGCTAATTGCAACAAAGATGATATCTTGGTTTGCCGCTTGTGTAATTGACTGACGAGTTACGAATATGCTGATTGACAGAGTAATGAATTCATATCTCTATTTGATTTTTATGAATGAATAACTGTCGTAGTAAAAGACCAAAACTGAAATAATAAAGAGTAAATTACCTGACAGCACAACATTTTTCACTTTTGAGATTATTCACAAAATAAAAATAAATAAAAAATTGGCCGAATATATCCCCTCTGTTTTCTATCATAGCTGGATAATGAGCATATTTAAACTACTTAATACTGCTAAGGCAATAGCTTACAATGATTTTTATTTTACCCCCCGTATCTGTTCATGTTACCTCCTCTGTATGATCAAATTATCCCCATTGTATGTTTATATTACCCCCACCATATGTTCATTTTATCCGCACGTGAAGATTTGATCCCTCAAGGTTGTTTTTTAAATGTGATGAAAATCAATGTTTTATGTGCTGTAAAGGGTGTATTCGTTAAAAATGGCACACAGAAAATATTCTGTAACTTTTGAATCGTATGAGTAAAAACCTAGAAATTTGAGTAGATCTTATCCATAGTGTATTATTTACATCTGCCAAGTTTCATAGTTATACATTCAGTAGTTCCAGTCATATCGTCGAAACAAGAAATTGTCCGTGAGAAAATTTTGTGCACTCACAATCAAAATCCAGGGCGTCCCACCGGTGGATTGCTAAAAGGCTTGGATTGCAAATACAACTGTGCCTCGTGTAATAAAGAACCTTCAAGGAGCGTCTGAGTGTCCAAAGAAAGGAAGGTAGTGGTCGTAAAAGTGGTCCAATGGACAGTAAAATGGCCAGGAAAGTCGTGACAACAATTCAAGAACCGTCCAAACATGTCAATTCGAGATGTCGCTAAAAAGTCTAAGGTGTCAGTCGGTTTGTGCAGAAAACCATGAAGCGTGCTGGAGTTACATGTTTACAAAGTGCAAAAAGCCCCAAACCGGAATGAAAAACAAAACATCACTGCGAAAACCCGCGCCCGGAAACTTTACACGAAGCTGCTCACCAAATCCGGTTGCATCGTGATGGATGACGAAACATACGTCAAGGCCGACTTCCGTCAACTTCCTGAGCAAGAATATTTCGTTGCCAAGTCGAAGTTCGATGTTCCGGAGGATGTTCGAAAGAAGAAACTATCGAAATTTGCAAAGAAGTTTCTAATCTGGCAGGCGATTTGCGGATGTGGTGAAATAAGTGCTCCCTTCATCACTTCCGGAACAATAAACGGTGCGATTTACACGGAAGAGTGCCTTAAGAAGCGTCTCTTGCCATTCATTAAGAAGCACAAAGGATCAACTCTGTTTTGGCCTGATCTAGCATCCTGCCACTACGCTCGAAACGTATTGGGTGGTACCGAGCCAACGGAGTCAATTTTTGTGCCAAAGGATATGAACCCACCAAATTCACCGGAACTTCGTCCAATTGAAAAATTCTGGGCAATTATGAAAACGGAACCTCGCAAACATCCCAAAACTATAAAAACAGAGCTAGAATTGAAGAAAATTTGGGTAAAAACAACAACAAAAACACTGGGAAAATCGGTTGTACAAAATTTGATGGGTGGAGTGAAAAAGGAAGGTGCGGGCATTCCGGGATGGGAGACGAAATTGAATAAAACAAATGTTGTAAATCAAAACTCATTAGTAGTTCTTCATTCCTGAAAATTTCAAGAAAATCCGATAATCAGTTTAATTTTGATGAGTATATATGTGTGTGCCATTTTTATCGAATACACCTTTATTTAATGCATTTGAGCATCTTATTCCTTATGCCTTATTATAAATATGAATTATTCTTCGATTCTTTGTGACCGTTTATATACCCAATTGGGTTTTAACGTACAAAATAGCAAAAATGCTTAGGGTGTTCATATTCCCCCCAATTCTCCGACATCTCGAGACTCAATCAGCTTTTTTAATGATGTAGGTCACACAGACAATACGCTTCACAAGCAACACATCTCTGTTATAATTGGTTGCAGCAAGGTCTGGTTTCCTACCGCTCCGAGCTTCTTCAGGTGGTCATTTGATGCCCTTTGGTTTGGCGATCAACTAATCAAATACACAGCTGTTGCTGCCGGTTTGGCCCAGAACGCTTTTGGAACATTTGCCTCGAACAGTATGACATCTGGCTCAATTAACGATGGTTCGATTACTTCGTTCTGCGCAGTCCATTCTGCTCTGGAGTAGAATCCACTGAAATTTGAAGCCAAATGCCCAAAGTGATCTTCAAATTGCCAGTATCTGTGCGAAGAACTTTGAGCAGCTTATCTATCTGCTTCGGACACTTTCGAAAGGTTTTCAAGACGTTTATTTTCAGATTTCTATTCAGGAATAAATGAAGATTTTGCGCGTTTTTAATCCGTAAATGTCAAGTACTATTGGCTGCCACCCAGAGATTGAGCCTTCATTGATTAACAACATCTGAATGCACCAGCTATAGTATTTCACTCGCTCTTGATCCAGATTTTGGAAATGGCTAACGCATCTGCACATCTACCCTTGCGTTAGAGTGTATTAAAGACTTCTCTACCAGTTGCCAATCCATTCTTCAAACGAGGTAGGCTGTTACTGTTAAGATGTCCTATCCGTCTATGCCATAGGTATAGGTTCTCCGATGAAGAAGCACGCCAATGCTTTACGCGACACAAGTTGATTCAGCTTGAATATGGTACTTTATCTCTTATACCAGTAGCGATGAACTGTCCTGACGAGTTGATGACTTCTACAGCATTCATATTGAGAAATCCAAGTAAAGCTAAAGTGAGGTTAAACATCGAAGTATCTTAAACTGAAATTGATAATAACTTTTTAGCTATTTTTCAAACTGTATGAAGTTTTTCAGGATCATCATTATCGTCGATTTTCTTATCTTTTTATCACCAATTTCTTTGCCTAGACAGCTCGAAAACCCATTTTGAAAAAGCGACATCTAAGACCTCACTTTTGCGTTACCTGAATTCCTCCATTGAACGTAGCCGTATGTCTTCGCTTCACTATCTGTATCACGGAAACCAAATTAACTGAAGGCTCCGGTATTACTTATACATCATGCATATGAATGGGCAAATCATCAGGACTGCGTCTAGGGATGGAGAAAACACCAAACAAATAAAACGAATCTATCGCAAAGAGAGCAACGCAATTCCAGAAGAGTGAGTCTAATGGCGGAACAGCGAAATATGGTGAGACCTGACCAGTTGTAACATTTATATACAACCCAAGTATCATTTCTAAAACCATCCAGCTTTCAAGTTTTATGAAAGCCACTAGAAATCAATTCGGTTTTATTATGGCAGTGTTACCGTACAGTAACAATATATAAATAAATAATAAGTGAGTTACGAGACGATAGGGAAATAATGTGTTCAGTTCTAAATAACAACGGTTGATTTGAAAAATTTGCTAGGGAGATGACGAAGAGAAAAAGAGGAGGAGAAGTTAGTGACTAAATAGCTATTGGAGAAGACAGATGTACAAGTTTTGAATAGAAAGCAAAAAGGAAAGACGAAAAAGTGTGCAAAACCAAAGAAAGAACAGAAAGGAGGGTAGGATTCGACTGGGACTGCACCGGTGTTGAGTGTGTTTGCTTGTTGGAGCCCATCCCGAATCGGTCAATCCGCCAACCACCGAGATCTAACAAATTGACGGTGGCCTTGAATAAGTTCGTCACCGACACCCAGCGCCTCAACCGTTACCAGAGTCACTTCGGATGGTGGCATAACGTTTTTTCCAGGACTATCGAAGCGACGTTAAGACGGCCATCACGGCTTCCACCAGCTTCTGCCAGCGGTCACGTGAGAGGAACCGATCACCATCTTTGTCATCGATACCACATGCTTCATCGAGACCACGTTTCACCTGGCCTCAGTAGTAAGACGGATCAGCAGTTGGCACGAGCTCAATCTCGACCTAACTGTAACCACGTGGGTTCACTCATTACCTACACCCCGGTGTACTTCAGCCCGCCCAAACGTGAAGTGTGCCACCACCGGTTCCGTTATATCCCGTTTCCGTCCGAATAAACTACGTAAAGGGTGAACACGAAATTATTGCAGACACATTCAACAGGGCATAACTTTTTTACCATTGGGTAAAAATCAACCAAATTTTGCACACTTTCTCATTGATGTGTATTGTTTACATGCTGTCAAACTCGAAGTCGTGTTTTTCGATTCAACGAAAATGGAGGTGAACCAACGCGAGTCGAGAGAACAAATTCTTTCCAAACACCTGGAATTTCCTGACCTGTCGCACCGGCAGTTGGGAAAAATGTTGAACATTCACCATTCAACCGTCTCCAGAGTGTTGAAGCGGTTCCAGGAGCGGTTGACGTTGGACCACGGCAAAGGAGCTGGAAAAAAACCGGGACCGGAGAACAAAAAGAAGGAGGGAAAGGTGAAGCGGATGATTAAAGCAAATCCCAACGTCTCAAGCCGTGATTTGGCTAAAAAGATCGGCATATCGCAGAGCTACGTTCAGAATGCAAAGAAGAGAGCTGGACTACATACATACAAGGTACAGAACTTCCCAAACCGCGATGAGCGGCAACAATCGACGGCTAAAACTCGGGCACGCAAGCTCTACGAGAAGATGCTGACAAAATATGGCTGCTGTGTGATGGACGACGAAACGTATATAAAAGCCGATTTTAAGCAAACTCCGGGGTTGGAGTTTTTCACCGGCAAGAGCAAGTTCTATGTGGACGACAAATTTAAAAAGACGAAAATGTCGAAGTTCACCTCCAAATATCTCATTTGGTAGGCCATCTGCTCTTGCGGACTGAGGAGCGAGCCTTTCGTGACAAAGGGCACAGTAAATGGCGAGATCTACAAATCTGAGTGCCTCGAGAAGCGCCTTTTCCCGTTCTTGCAGCAGCACGACGAAGCTCCGCTATTTTGGCCAGACTTGGCATCATGCCACTATTCTAAAAGTGTCCTGGAGTAGTATGAGGCCAATTCTGTCCATTTTGTTCCAAAGGACATGAATCCGCCAAACTGTCCAGAGCTGCGCCCGGTGGAGCAGTACTGGGCAATGATGAAGCGGAAACTTCTGCAAGAGCAAGAAGACAGTCAAAGACGAGAAGGACATGTTAAGAAAATGAAAAAAAAAAAACTGAGAAACTGGTACCGGATGACACTGTAAAGACTTTGATGGAGGGCATCAAGCGAAAGTGCGTTCAATTTTACACTCAAGGCTCCATCGATTAACTTCTCTTTTGAATTTTGAAGTAAATATATGTATAAAACTACCCTAAAATTTTGGTTTGATTCTAAACATTATAAGAAAATTGGCATGACATTTTCGGTGTCGCAATAAATTCGTGTTCACCCTTTAACAATTTTAGTATCATTCCAACCGTATAGCACTCCTCCCGGCTTTGTTGATAAAACTTCATTCAAAACTTTTTTATATTCAAACTTTGCCAACTATCTACCAACTCTATGCTACTTGAAAGCAATTTTTTGGTCCATTCTATAGAAGGTTGTGAAAACAAGTTTATAACAGCTTACAAGACCATGTAGATTTTGAAAATGTTCTATTGAAAGATGTTATGATCACTTCAGGACCTTCATAAAACCAATTGGCCCTCATGAAAACCAGCATACGGCAAAATGATTACAGCTGTCAAACTTCACTGTGATATTGTGGTTGGTTTTTGTTGTTTTGCGCTCATAATCATTCTCATAATTTAAGTATCCATGATTGATGATTCAGGCATAACCTTATTGTTTTTGTTTTTTTTTTTATGAAAGAACAATATAAGCACTGTTCAGTAAAAACGATGGACAAGTGTTTCTCAGAGGAAAATATTTATTTTCGAACAAAGTTTGGTTTATATAAATAAAAATCAACATGCATATGACCGGATTTAAGTGTTCAGTTTGAATATTTACTTTTCTTTACTTTACTTTTTCATTTCTTAAAGAACGCTCGGATTTTCTCTTGTTTACCATCAAATTTTCTTGAAGCAATCAAAGAGCTTGCTTCTCTTCCATCTTTCTCAAGATACCCGCTTAATTATTGCCCAGTATCTTTCGATGGGACGCAGTTCAGGATAATTTGGGTGATTTTAGCATTTTTCGACATAATCGACTTTTTCCTGCTTGAGCATCTCTAACGTACCAGTAGCGTATTGAAAATGCTTAATCAGGCCAAAGCAGTGAACGATCCGTATGCTTTCGGTAGATGGGTACAAGCCGTATTTGAAACTTTCTTTTCTGTAATTCTGCCGTTGATTGTGCCGTTGCGAACTATGAGGAACTCTTCATGCCATCGCACATCATCAGGCACATCTGTCCTTCGTTGAAAATTGCGGCTCCTTCGATAAAATCTTCCCATTGTTTTTCATTGTTTCGTTTAGGTAGTGGTTCTTCAAACAATTGTAAGAATGCAGCCCAAAACACTCACTTAGAATAATTCGTACTGTTTTTGGATCGATTTTCAGTGGTTTCCCCATTTTTCGGACTGACCAGCAAGAATCTCGATTTATCCTATGATGAATTGTTATGCGGTTCCGTGTGGTTCTCGCAGTCTCTTTCCTGCCTCCTCCCGGATGGTCCTCTAAATTCCCAAGCTCGTTAAACCGTCTTATAGCATCGTAAACAGTTGGAATTGGATTTTTCAATGTTTTCACGATACATACCGGTCGATTATCTTACTTATCAAGCTCAACTACTGCACTTCGGAATGAATTTGACTTCATAGCAGCACGAAACATTAACTGATTCCGCCGAAACTTTCTGTATTTGTTTATGATACACCAAAGTAGCAATTGGCACAGGTGTGCTCATTTTCGCATGTGTCAAATTCCTGTACTACACTAAAAAAAAAATCACTGCTAATTTTGGCTCACCCTGCAGAGATCATAAGTTTAGATATCAATAATTATAGCTGTGATGTCCGAGGAAGTCGAATATAAAATTAATGAATGATTGATTGATTTTATCATAGAAGTTCCAACATAATAGTAATTTAACACATTGAGCACCCTCGCTTAGCTGTCTTGATGTTCTACATTCCTGATGCTCATAACTTCATTCAGTCATCGCACCATTGCAATCGTTGTAAACCATTTCCAATTAAAAAGTGCTCCCACCCCGTTTCAGGTGACAGAAAGCAGGGGCCGTTCAGTGTCTAGACGATGTCACTGGACTCTGCAACTGGACTGGACGAGCCAGAAGAATAATTCACTTTA
>JASCZW010005099.1:0-62597 GCA_034211315.2 Aedes japonicus | reverse complement strand
ACAATACCTCTCAACACCAATCGATACATCGGTGCATCATCATTATTCCATCTATCATCACCACCACCGCCACCATTAACAACAACAACAACAACAACAACAACAGCAATAACTACGCCGATGACGATGACACCGGCGACGCAACAGCAAACATGCAAGCCTGCATGATTAACACACGGACTCCTAGGCCTCGCTCAGCAGTTCTCCACCCAACAACACCATAGCATAGCAACGATGGCAAATCCAACATCAGCAAATGACCATCCGGTCCCAATCGATCGATGCCACCAACCTTTGGACGACGGAAGACACCTCAGCAGTTTGTCGCCTTTGCAATAGCAACACGGCGACCGCATTCCATTCTTTAAAATATCTTAATCAGCTAGTCGATAGGTTTGGATAGGTTTGATGTAAATTAAAATTGAATAAACGGTTCAGTTGTTCGTAATGATCAGTAAGTGTAACTTGTGTTTTTTTAAAACTTTGAACGGGTGACAAGATCCCGAACTGGCGCAGTCGGTAGTTCTAACGTGAATAGTTAAAGTGTAGTGCAAAGTGTTATCCGAAAAATCAACGGCGGCTTACCGAAGAGAAGGATAAATTCACCAAGTCTACAGACCAGAAAATACCAGCGGCTTACTGGTAAAGGAAAGTCATCTTTAACCATTCACATTTGTTGGAAGTTCGAGGGCATATCGAACACTGTACGGACCATCCCGAGGGAACATCGGAGAGAAACCGTAAGTAATTTTAATCTTACCTTTTAAGTGAAACAAGAAAATCATACAAAGAATTAATACATACAAGAAATAAGTGAATCTATCAAATCAAATCAATTGTGAAAATAATATACATTAGTGAAAAACCTAGACGAATAAGTGATATTGAAATTAATTCTAATCAATTGCGAATCTTATAGTGTATAAATTCTATAGTGAAATTACCGTTTTTGTGAAATTTATTTTACTTACAAACCAAATAAGCGTAGTGAATTTTAATACAGTTTTGTAGTGAAAAAGTAAAAGTGAATTTTTAAATCAAATTTTAGTGATTTTTTTTTTCCTCACCATGGCACAACGATTTGACGAAAATCGCGATCCTTTGATCATCCAAATGGGAGAGTTAGAAGATCAGGTTCGAAATTTAGTAATTGGTTTGCAACAGCGCGACCAACGAATTGGTGAGCTAGAAGCACACGCTGCACACCAACAAATGGTTGCTCGTGAAGCTGCTCAGGGAGCTGCTGCTCAACAGCAACGCCCCGTTGAAGATGCTTTGAGAGCTCTTCAAACGCCGCAAATTATTAGAATGTTACCACCGTTTGATGGTAACCAAATAAAATTACACTCTTTCATCAGGTCAATAGACGAACTCATGCCTGAAATCGAGAGAGTTAGAGGCACACCAGCCTACACTGTTTGGCTTCTTGCCATCAGATCAAAAATTACTGGCGACGCTGATAGCGTGCTAGAATTCTATGGAACGGGAAACGATTGGAATGAAATAAAATCCAATCTTATAACCCACTATAGCGATAAGAGGGACGAAGTAACTCTTACTAAAGATTTATTCAGAATTAACCAGAGAAATAAGGAAATTGAAGATTTTTATAAGGAAATCCAATTCACCTTATCATTAATGGTCAACCAACTCAATCTTAACGAAGCTAATAGAGACGTGAAAAATAGCGAAAACTCAATTCTATCAAGAAATGGGTCTCAAAGTTTTCCTAGCGGGTTTAAACGAACCTATAGAGGCAAGTTATTAGAGCTCAGTGCCCTACTTCGATGAAAGACGCGCTTAGAAGATGTCTCGAAGAGAGAAATTTCCATTATAATAAACAACAAACATTTTATAAACCAGCTCCACCACCAGTTCCAATGCGTGATAAATTTCAAATAAAAAATCATAATAATAATCCGTTTTTGCAAACACCAGTATCCCAACCAAACTTCCATTCCCGTAACTCTTTCCAATTTATCCCGCCACATTCCAACGCTTTACAACGCACACCCCCTACCTATGCAACTAACTTCCAGAGAGCACAACAGCCTTTCCAACGTGCATTCCATTTACCCCAACCCAATCATTTTCCAAAAGCTGCACCTTCCCAACCAAATCCATTTCAACGTGCAACAACATCCACACAACCTAATAATGCAAATCGGCCAAATTCATCAACATTCCGTCTCCTAGACCTACCCCAATGGAAGTAGATCCCTCCATAAGGAGCCGACAAATTAATTATATGAATCGCCCCCAGTATCACGAAATGCATTGGTCTGAACCATCGCATTACTATGGTGAATTTGCTGATTCTCACGATTATGAACAAAGCTTTGTCGATTACGCGTATGACAATAACGAATATGAAATGGAAAAAAGCAACACAACGGAACCCGAACCCGAAAGCGACAGTGTAAATTTTCAGACTGCATCGCAAGAAATAGAACACACATGAGTAGTAACAATTTTTTGCCATATGTGTTATTAAATACTAGATTTGGAGACTTAAAGTTTTTGATTGACACTGGTGCAAACAAAAACTATATAAATCCAGAAAAAATTAAATTCGAGGAAATGAAAAACTGTACTCCAACTAAAGTAAAAAACATCAACGGACAGCATGATATTAATAAATGCATCCAATTAGAGATATTCAAAAAAATCTGCAAATTTTTACGCGTTGAAGTTTCATTCCTTTTTTGATGGTTTAATAGGTTTTGAATCTCTTAGAGATTTCGATGCTGAAATTTTAACATCATCGAATACTTTGAGATTTCCCGAATTTTCCATTAAAATGCATCGGAAGTACTCTGACTCATTCAGCGTCAATCTGAATGAGTATGAAGAAAAACCTTTGACTTTAAAAGCAAACGTATCCGATGGAGAATTTTATGTTGAAAACCCACTCCCATTAACAGAGGAAGTGATGGTTCTTCCAGGGCTATACACAGCTATAAACAACAAAGCAACGGTGCTTGTGAAAAACTGCTGTGAAGTTCCTGTTAAAATAAGCCCACACCGGCTAATCTTTTCTGAATTAAACAATTTTGAAGTTGAGCAAAACATTCGAAATTTTGAACCTGGGTATGTTTTTGATAGTACATCAATAGACCCAAGGCTGAAAAATCAACTCCGAGTTGATCATTTAAATATTGAAGAAAAACGGAAACTATTCGATTTAATTTCAAAGTTTCCTAATGTATTCTACTTAGAAGGTGATGATCTTAGTTTCACAAACGTTATTAAACATAAAATTGAAACTAAAGATGAAATACCCGTGCATGCAAAAAGCTATAGGTACCCCTATTGCCATAAAGAGGAGGTACAAAAGCAAATATCAAAAATGCTATCACAAGGCATTATTCGTCCTAGCACATCCCCTTGGTGCTCTCCTATCTGGATTGTACCAAAGAAGTTAGACGCATCTGGACAACAAAAGTGGCGTTTAGTTGTTGACTATAGGAAACTCAACGAGAAAACTATAGATGACAAATATCCACTACCTAATATTACAGAAATATTGGACAAATTGGGAAAATGCCAATATTTTACAACTTTGGATTTAGCATCTGGATTCCACCAGATCGAAGTCCATCCGAAAGATATTCAGAAAACAGCCTTTTCTGTAGAACATGGCTTGTATGAATATTTACGCATGCCATTCGGTCTGAAAAACGCACCAGCGACTTTTCAGCGAGTGATGGATAATGTACTTCGTGAATTTATCGGAAAATGTTGTCTCGTTTATATGGATGACATAATTATATTCTCTGTGTCACTTCAAGAGCACATTGAAAATTTGACCAAAATTTTTACAGCATTAGAAAAAGTTAATCTCAAAATACAGCTAGATAAAAGCGAATTTCTAAAGAAAGAAGTAGCTTTTCTTGGCCATATTGTGACGGATAATGGTGTTAAGCCAAATCCGAACAAGATTGAAGCCATCCAGCATTGGCCCATTCCAAAGAACCAGAAAGAACTAAGAGGCTTTCTAGGTATCTTAGGATACTATAGAAGATTTGTTCGTGATTTTGCAAAAATCACAAAACCTTTAACAGCTCAACTAAGAAAAGGCGAACAAGTAGAACATACACCACAATTTTTAAAAACATTTAATCTCTGCAAAAATCTTCTTACGCAAAGCGATATTCTACAATATCCAGATTTCGATAAGCCATTCGTATTAACTACGGATGCTAGTAATTTTGCCTTAGGGGCAGTACTCTCTCAGGGACCTATTGGACAAGACAGGCCCGTAGCGTATGCGTCTCGAACACTAACAAAAACAGAGGAAAGATATTCAGCCATAGAAAAAGAGTTATTGGCTATAGTATGGGCAACACAGTACTTCAGACCTTACTTGTTTGGTAGACGATTTACCTTATTTACTGACCACCAGCCTCTAACTTATGCGTTGAATTTGAAAACTCCAAATACAAAACTCGTGAAATGGCGTCTACAACTATTAGAATATGATTTTGAGATAAAACATCGGCCTGGCAAACAAAACGTTGTTGCCGATGCTCTATCAAGAATATCAAACGAGTTGAATATGAATGAAGATGACTCTGACTCAGACGATGCTACAGTGCATTCGGCTGATACAGACGACTCTGAATTCATACAATGCACTGGAAAAACCCATAAATTTTTTTACAACCAAATAGTTCTCAAAATTAGTTCTAATGAATCCGAAACCTATGAAGAAGTATTTCCCCGCGTTTATAGGCGGACAATAACTAAAATTAATTTCGGGATTCCAGCATTGATTCGAATTTTAAAAGAATACATGGACCCGAAAAGATCGAATTGTATCCTTTGTCCAGAAACAGTGATACCATCTCTACAAATTGCTTTTAAGAACTATTTTAGCCGTTGTAAAACATTCAAGCTTTACATATCTCAAAAACTGTTGATTGATTTACCATCCGCTGAGGAGCAAAATGCAATAATTGAAGAAACGCACGAAACAGTCCACAGGGTATTCGTGAAAATTTAGAAGAAATTAAAAGAAGATTCTTTTTTCCTAACATGAAACAGAAAATAAGAAATTTATTGTTCTTTGCGAAGTCTGCAATAGAGCAAAATACGAAAGGCAACCATATAAAATTAAATTGGGCGAAACACCTATTCCTAAGCAACCCCTTGAAATAATACATATAGATATTTACATTGCTCAACCTAATACATTCCTATCCGTGGTAGACAAATTTTCAAGATTTGGTACCCTACTCCCAATAAAATCCAGATCCATCTCTAGACATCCGAAAAGCTATTCTCAAATATATCACATTATACGGCAGTCCGAAAATGATTGTCTCAGATAACGAACCCGCTATTAAATCCATTGAAATACGAGGATTGCTCTCGGATCTCAACATTCAACAATATTTTACCCCGCAAACCATAGCCAGATGAATGGAATAGTAGAAAGGTTCCATTCAACAATAACTGAAATTTTTAACTCAAATAAGCACAAATATGGGGAACTACCAAATAAGGAAAAATTTCTAATCGCTTGTACTCTTTATAATAACAGTATTCACACAGCTACTAATTTGAAACCCGCGAAGTTTTCTACGGAATTAAAATCGGAGAAGAAAGACCCTTAAACATGGACAGCATCATCCAGCTGAGAGATAAACTATATGATGAAACAGCACTGAAACTCAAAATAACACAGGACCTACAAAATAAATACCACAACAGAGATAGAGAAGACCCACCAGTACTACAAACCGACGAGGTGGTATACAATAAAATGCAGGGCGTTAAATGTAAAATCAAAGATAGATTTCAACGGATACAAGTGCGAACTAATAGGAGATGCACATATAAGGATACCAAGAAGCGAAAACTGCATAAAGCAAAGCTTCGTCGTATTCGTAAATAGTATTACAAAATTTTAACAACTGTCCTTGTTTTTCTTTTTAGATGATGTCAAACCGGATAATTACAACCGCGATTATCTTACTCCTGTATATTCAAACCTCTCACCCACAATCCATCCACATCCTGAACCTGAGACAAAACCCTGGCCTCCTGACGATCGAAACTGGTAGTAGTTTTGTAAAACTAGGAAATCATAAATTGTTTCACATCATAGAATTGAACAATTATGAGCCTATTTTTAGAAAACTTCTAACAAACATACAAGGAATACGACACTTTTCAAATTTTACAGACATGTTTGAAATTTTAGAAACGAAATTTGAAGCAGTTCATGGCATCTTTAACAATCTTAAACCAAAACAAAGACAAAAAAGAGGATTGTTCAATTTGCTCGGAACTGGAATTAAAAGAATCACCGGAAACATGGACCATAATGATTTTGAACAAATTTCTAATACCCTCTCTGATTTGCAGATTAATAATAAAATGCTTATAAATGAAAATAACGAGCAATTTAAGATTAACCTGCAACTTCAGAATAGAATCAATGCAGTAATTAATAGGTTAAATGAACAACAGGTTCAAATATCGAGAAATATTAAATCAGCCAGGTACGAAAGCGAAGCAAACAGAAATTTTCAAATTTTTAGAGAGATATTGAAGATTAATTATAATTTAGACAATTTGAAATTCCATATTGAAGACCTTTTTGAATCAATACAATTAGCAAAAGCAAATATCATTCCAAAGCAAATATTGTCATCTGATGAGATAGGATTTGTCTCAAATTTATTAGAACAACAGAATATTAGGCCAAACAGCATAGATCAAATTTATGAGTATCTGGAACTATCAGCATTTTATAACCACTCCCAAATAATATTTATAGTTTCAATACCCAAAATAGATAATGCTACTTATATAGAATTTTTCCTAGAACCTCTTCCAGTCTTAGACAGAATCTTGAAACTTCCAGCCAAAATTGCTTTGCAAAGCGACAACAAAACTTATTTCATCAGAAAGGAGTGCCAACGCATCGAGAGAACGAAACTCTGCGACCTCAACAACCTAGAAGACATCACCGGAGATCTATGCTATGGAAACTTATTACGCGGATTATCAGGAAACTGCACCTTCATAAAATGCCATCAGCCAACAGAAATCAAGATGATTATGGATAACCATATTATAGCCAAAGACATCGACAATGTAGAAGTCGAATCCAATTGTGGACTCACGAAGCGAAACTTGTCTGGTACATATTTGATAGAGTTTCACAATTGCTCTGTTCTTATAAATGGTACCGAATTTTACAATGTCGAAGCATACAAATCAGAACAGACATTTGTTATGCCATTAGATGGTCTACACATCAACGAACAGACCCTGAAATCCACAGCAACATTGAAGAAATGAATATAAGAAATAGACATCATATCGAAAAATTGGACAAGGAGCATAAATTTCAGACATACACTTCATTAAGTATGTCGAGCATTTGCATCTTTTTATGTATCGTTACAGGTTTATTATGGATTTCAAAGAGACGAAAAGAGATATCTCTTCATGTAACATCCACGGCGTCTGATAAAAAACCAAGGGTACTACCGAAAACTGGAAATAACGCATCGAATCGGGACGATTCGTCTTCAAAAGGGGGAGTAGTTAAGATCGAACCTCCCAGGATATCCACAACAATACCTCTCAACACCAATCGATACATCGGTGCATCATCATTATTCCATCTATCATCACCACCACCGCCACCATTAACAACAACAACAACAACAACAACAGCAATAACTACGCCGATGACGATGACACCGGCGACGCAACAGCAAACATGCAAGCCTGCATGATTAATGCACACGGACTCCTAGGCCTCGCTCAGCAGTTCTCCACCCAACAACACCATAGCATAGCAACGATGGCAAATCCAACATCAGCAAATGACCATCCGGTCCCAATCGATCGATGCCACCAACCTTTGGACGACGGAAGACACCTCAGCAGTTTGTCGCCTTTGCAATAGCAACACGGCGACCGCATTCCATTCTTTAAAATATCTTAATCAGCTAGTCGATAGGTTTGGATAGGTTTGATGTAAATTAAAATTGAATAAACGGTTCAGTTGTTCGTAATGATCAGTAAGTGTAACTTGTGTTTTTTAAAACTTTGAACGGGTGACAAGATCCCGAACTTATATATATATATATATATATATATATATATATATATATATATATATATAAATATATTTATATATATATATATATATATAAATATGTATATATATATATAAATATATTTATATATATATATATATATATATATATATATATATATATTTCTATATATATATATATATATAAATATACATATATATATATATATATATATATATATATATATATATATATATATATATATATATATATATATATATATATATATATATATATATATATATATATATATATATATATATATATATATATATATATATATATATATACTAGCTGACCCGGCAGACGTTGTCCTGCTCACACTTAAACTACTTATTGGAAAATTGGAGAAGTTATTAGCTCGAATCGCATGCTTATGGCTGTTAGATGGCATTGGATCTAGAGCAGTCTTGAATATTTAAATCAATCCATTGGACTCATGAAGCATCGCTTGCAATTGTTGTACAATGTCCCACATCATGGTGGAATAATCTTGCTGAGTGTATCTCCCATGATATAAATATGTAGAAATTTATGGGCTGTGTTCGTCGGTGGCAATATTGAACTCGCGTTTTGGTAAATTTGACCTGTAACGTAGACGGTTTCACAATTTTATAATTTACTTACTTTTAAACTATGTCCAAGAAAAGTTTTGAATATTGTTATGTGCGTTGCGCCAAACGAAATCATTTTAAAACAACCATTATAACTCTGGATGTTCTGCAGAAAATGTTTAGAACCACGTCCTGATCCAAACATCAATGAGCGCAAAGGCTCTGGTGTTTCATTTGGGAACTTCAATGCTACACTCATTGATTCAATGGCGACTGATATATTCGCATTGCAATCAACTAAAGGCAGCACGTTGAAGATTTTTTGGAATGTAGGCTTGCCTTCGAAATCAATTTATAAGGTTATGTTGGGCGAGATTGTCACCTGATCTTTCTGATACTTGCCGATTATGCTTCTTTCTAACTTTATCGCTTGTATTTTGAGCTGCTGTTTCTTCTTCACTCAACATCATTCAAGCCCATGAAATCCGTTGTCGATCCAATTCAGTTTGAGTTGCACGCTGATCGTCGCTTTGTCTAATTCGAGAATTTGCTAAGCTAGCAGCCGTGCGGCTGCCACGACCGATATTATTCCGTCTAGTTGGAGGCATTTAACAACAATACTAATTGAAATTAATTGAAATCACAGCTTTATTAGTATCTTTTAAATTTCTAGTAATTTCGTTGTTTTCATCTTCCTGGGGCCCTTTTAATCACACGGCGATCGATACTATTTAATGCAAGGACAAATGTAATACAACATGTGTCAGTTCAACACAGAAGACATAAACTAATACCTTCACTATCCATTGACCTTCACTCCAATTCTTAACCAACATTAGAATAGGGCCTTTCAACGTTTGTAAACATACACTTCTGAGCCTATTTTCACGCAAGCCATAAGCTACACACGCAAACCTATAACATCATCGTGTAGGGTAAACTTTCCCCTACATGATTATGGTATTGATTTGCGTGGGTGACCTATGGTTTAAGAGAAAAAGGGCTCGGAAATGTTTGTTTACAAATGTTGATAGGCCGTATTATATTGTTGATCGAGAATTTACATCTCACTGCGAGGTGTTACCAATACTAACGTTTCAGTTTATACGTGCATCTATAAATCGTTTTTACTGAGGTTACTTTTTACACAGGGAGGAGTGCGCCGTTATAAAACACCGTTTTTAAAAAACCGAGTAAATCCCTGAAACCACGTAAAAACCCGTAATTCACGAAAACTTCGTAAAAAGCGATAAAAGCTAGGTTTAGACACATTTTTGATCAAATTTAAGTGAACGGTATCTATTCACATGAATAACAAAAACCCCGTATTTTTTTCCGCAAACCACTTCAAATTCCGAAAACCCTGTAAAAATTGCAAAATAATCGACTCTATTGTGTTACCTTTTTACCCTTCTTACATCAATAGAAGGGTATTAAGATCGCTTGAAAACTCGACTTTTTATCCGAGGCCCACAGGGCCGAGTGTCATATACCATTCGACTCAGCTCGACGAACTGAGCACATGTCTGTGTGTATGTATGTGTGTGTGTGTGTGTGTGTGTGTGTGTGTGTGTGTGTGTGTGTGTGTGTGTGTATGTGTGTGCGCGTTACAAATAATGTCACATCGGTTTGTCAGCCATCTGTGAACCGATTTCAGTTCTGTTGACGGCAAATGGAAGCTACAACATTCCCATAGAACGTTATTGATTTTTTGTTCATTCGGACATTTCGTTACGAAGATATGAACGAAACAGTACTTGAAGGCCTATTATAATAGTAATCCAACAGTTTAGTCTCCGATTACATACTGAGCTTTTTGTGTACCGATTTTAGTTTTTAGATTGGATAATCCTTCATGGAGATATGACCAAAACAATACCTGAGAGCACATAATTGTGAGATGACAATATACTGGTTGCAGTGCAAAACCGAACAAGACCAATCACACCAATCGATGCCGCTTGCATTCTATTGTGTCGCATCTGGAGCGTTGTATAGCACATACAGCGGACTAGCCACACTATGCGACTGTATAGAATTAGAGCAGCGTCGATTGGCTCGAGTGGTCTGGTTTTGAACTGCAACGAGTATATTCGAAAATTACACAAAGTCTCCATTTACTATTTTCAACGAATATGTACTTATTAAGCATCTTGAATCCATATCGATAATCAAAATTGAAGTTAACTTCCCTTTTTACACTTCTTACATCAATAGAAGGGTATTAAGATCGCTTGAAAACTCGACTTTTTATCCGAGGCCCACAGGTCCGAGTGTCATATACCATTCGACTTAGCTCGACGAACTGAGCACATGTCTGTGTGTATGTATGTATATGTGTGTGTGTATGTGTGTGTGTGCGTTACAAATAATGTCACATCGGTTTCTCAGCCATCTGTAAACCGATTTCAGTTCTGTTGACGGCAAATGGAAGCTACAACATTCTCATAGAACGCAATTGATTTTTTGTTCATTCGGACATTTCGTTACGAAGATATGAACGAAAGAGTACTTGAAGACCTTTTATAATAGTAATCAAACAGTTTAGTCTCCGATTACATACTGAGCTATTTGTGTACCGATTTTAGTTTTGTTGGTGCCAAATCAAAGCTATGATATCTCCAAATAACTGGTCAATTCATTATGATTGGGTAATCCTTCATGGAGATATGACCAAAACAATACCTGAGAGCACATAATTGTGAGATGAAAATATACTCGTTGCAGTGCAAAACCGAACAAGACCAATCACACCAATCGATGCCGCTTGCATTCTATTGTGTCGCACCTGTTGCGTTGTAAAGCACATACAGCGGACTAGCCACACTATGCGACTGTATAGAATTAGATCAGCATCGATTGGCTCGAGTGGTCTGGTTTTGAACTGCAACGAGTATTTTCTAAAATTACACAAAGTCTCCATTTAATATAACCAATTTTCAACGAACCTGTACTTATTAAGCATATTGAATCCATATCGATAAACAAAATTGACGATTATATGAAATTGCTAATATTTATGTAATTTCTCCTATTATATAACTAACAGAAACATGTCATTAAAGACTATTAATGGTTATATTTTAATCACATCGATGAACAGTACGTTAAGGATTGTCGAACGGTACCATTTTTAAAGACAAAATATGACATATCGAATATTCCTGGACCTTCCTGGAATTTCTGATGAAAATATGTATCCATATTGACCGCATTTGAGTTCGTAATTCTGATAAAGTGTAAGAAGGGTTCAGTCGCACCATCGGTGGATTAATTCAGTTTTTTTTATATCTTTTCAAAAGGTCAATCAGAGATTCTTTCTTTTCTCCAAGACGAACCAAACAAAAACAAAATCAAGTTAATCCATCGTGTCGTTCGTGAGTTATGCTGTCATTTTTAAATATTTAGAAGAATATATATATATATATATATATATATATATATATATATATATATATATATATATATATATATTATATATATATATATATATATATATATATATATATATATATATATACAGGGTGTTTGGTTCCTTATTAAGAATCTTTCAGGGGCTGAAAGAAGATCATATTTGATGAAAAAAATCATTCTACGCATATGGTCAAATCTCAATTATTACAGAGTTATTGAACTTTTTATTCCGGTGGTATGTTTTGTTCTTAAATTGCACTAACATAAGATTATGCTTTTGAGAGTAAATCATGTACGTTCATTCGAAAGCTAAGAATATTTGCTTCAAATTGTTATCACAAAGTTGTGCCGTTGATCGAGACAAGCAACATTTTAAGAGTAACAAAGATTGGAGTTGGCGATTTTCGGATATTTTTGCAGATTTTTCCAATAAATGCATGATAAACTTGATCATTTTTTAGACAGAACTGAGCCTCTTATCATGTTCTATGATTCGTTCTTTGACACCAAACATCTATCTCTTTTAGTTTTTGTGCAATTGCATGATTAGCACACGATGTTGGGTCTTCAATTGGCATCTTAAAAAACCACCCATTTCACCCCACTCTGCTAACGATTTCGACCCGTGCATATCGCGCCCAGCTTGCACTTGATCGAATCGAATAGCATCCCCATTTGGCGCGCGTTTGTAAGCAGAACGATGTTGATGACGGTAATTTAAACGCATTTACGAGGCTCCAGCATCAATTTGAGAACAATTTAGAAGAGTATTTGACAAGTTTAATAATTATTCTTTTTGCATGTTTAGTTTCAATTTGTCTGAGTGATACTTTTAGTTTCAAGAAATGTTGAAAACGATGTTTGTTCGGTGCAGAATTTTTGAACGGAAATGGACTAAAGACGATACATGCTCGTGACGAATTAGACCACGCTGATGCTTCAAAGCTATGTCTAGGCTCGGTATTCAACCATCGGAGGACAGCTGGACCGGTATTCTAGACCGTGTTTAAGAGTGAGTAACTGAAGGATCCCTCTCAAATGCTGAATGTTCTGAATTGGACTTTCATAAACGCTTATGCATTACTTAAAATTGTACAATATGCAAGCACTTATTTTTATTTTACAGAGATAGCATATTCCTTTTTGATTACGATTAGACTGGGACTGTTTATGGGATATACCAATATTATTCAGCGATAGGAGCTCTCTCTTTTAATTGTAAATGACATTGATAATAATTCCGATAGTTTTCCCAATACTCTGTTTAAAGTATAGTCGGTTACAGTTGTTTACAGATTCGTTATCAGCTGTACGCGTTGTTTGCGAGCAAACCGCAAAGAATGAGACCCGCAGTATATGGAATTTTTGACTAATTGGAGAAGTTGTTAATTATCTGTGCTGTTTTACAATTCCATAAACATCTAATGTTTTCAGCAAAGTTGTTGTACTGGGTAAAACCAATATGTTTGTCATTGGAACTGTACCGCTAGAGGCGCAGAATTTCATGTTACTCCAAATGGGTGGTATAGCACTTTGGGATTTGAGCTTGTTTGTTTCAACCTAGGATATCTCAACTCTAAGGACATTGTTACCTTCAGCTTATTGTTCAAGTGTCCAAGCCGTTACGCTTGGTGGTTGGTAAAGTTCAGATTAGTAAAATGGTGATGAGTAAATTCACTCACTACGTGGTACCAGTGATTTTTAAGGTTTCTGTTAATGCAATACCTCGAGACAATGACGAATAGAAATTATGTTCTAAGATAATGTTATCCAAGTAACCAAGTCCTTTCGAGGTGTTAATGAGAAGTTGCAAACTTCCCCACAACGCAGTGCTAGAATCCATGTCATCTTTTTGTTTAAGCTTTTGAGAACCTGGTTAAATATGATCTTGCTGCTTTGTATTAATATTGTCCAGATGACCAAGTCACTTGCACATGGTTTTTAACTAAGTTCATATTTCTAGCATCGCGGGAATTTGTTAAGGCGATTTTTAAGAATCATAAAGATATTGCTACTTTCTGCAATTTTGATTGGGTATCTTTTCCATGTGTGTTTCAAAGTTTTCTAAAGGTAGTACCACTCTCATTAAGTAGTGCCACCTCACACCCTGACGTTCGGCTAGTTTTTTTTGGTAATAAGCACACGATTTCTTGTGTATTATAAATGTAAAATTAGGTCTTGAATATAATTAAAAGCTACAAAAACGTTTTGGAGACTAGTTTGCGTGTTCAATTCATAGAGCATTCTATGCCCAACATCATGGTGAGTCTTGTTGTCAATATTCTCATGAAATAATAACACAACAAACCCTTTCATTTTTGTCTTGGTTATATGCATGCTACCCAACACACGTGAAGTGCTGTCCAATGATCTACTTCATGCGAGAAATTTATTTTTGGATGTAGTAGTGGAAACGTTAACTTGTTTATATTTTTAACGTAGCACTACGTTTCTCTTTTCTATACCGAGGTGTCATTTCAAAATTTTTAAAAATGAGAGCGTTACGCAAAAAGTGAAAGGTTTTTGAACACTAATAACTCTCGTTTGACTGAACAGAATGACTTTGTTTATACATCATTTGGTCAGAAAAAAACGGATGAAAAATTAAATGCTATTAGTATAAGTAGTTAAATTTTGTTTGTTTTTCGGATTCAATTAAGTGATAGTTAGGGTAAAGTAGTTAGAATTTTTTAATTAAAAATTACCCACTTCTGCTCCCATACAAATCTGCATATGAACAAGTCGAGTTATTAGTACGAGACACTGAAGAAATCTGCACATTGTAGACGAAATACGCGTATCTGTCGAAGATAAGCAAAGGTAGTTGGAATTAAATGGAAGATACTAATTTTTCTTCTTATTTCTAGTTTCATTAGATGGTTACTACAGTGATAGCCACACCCTCAGTTACTAAATTATTTTGCTTTGTTGCGGTGCCTGGTTTTATAACTGAAGACCGTCCTCTAATGAAATTTGCTTCGTTTTGCATTCTCGTGCCCTCTCTTTGTTGTGGGCAATGCAATCAACACCAGTATAAAGCACACGATTTGTACCAAAAATGATTTCATTGGGATATTCAAGTTCGATTGAGCAGAACATACAGGTTGTGTTTTTAGCTTTCTCGTTTTCTCGCGATTGTGCGTCTGGCTCGCAAATTATCGCCTGCATTACTCATCTACAAACCAGAAGGAAGCGTTGCACAGTTTTGCAAGTTTCCCCGCTTGACCTATTGCTGTGGCAATGGGTTGCGTAAAAATCGATAATCACGTGGACTTCCGGAGCTGGGCACCACCAAGCGGAATACGGTATTTGTGACAACTAGATTACTAGAATCATCCCAAGTATCCTACAGCCAGCCATTCACAGCGACGAGGAGTTTAATAAACTACTATCCGGATTGAATACAGCACATGATGCTGGCCAAATAAACGAGAAATATAAATTTATTTCTGGCCTTCGTCCTTTTCAGGACGACCTATTAAATTTTTACAATATAGGGGTTTGTGTTTAAGTTAAATGATCGATATTTATCTTAAACAAGCTTTGTATACTTATTGTTATTATTTTTATGCTGACGTTCTATGCAATTTTGAAGGACAAGGTTCCACTGTGGACGAAATTTACCAAATTTACGGGTTTATCAAATTTCGTGCCAGGACTGCTTCTCTGTGAACACCGGACAAGCCCGCCGCAAAGTAAAGGCTCGCGCGAGCATGAGCATGAGCATCATTGACTGCCCGAGGTTGCTACTCCGTTGTTCTCAGATCAGCTGTTATTACACGCAGAGAACCAACAGATGATGCTTGGGACTAACATTCACATCTTCAATGTGCTTAAAAACTGGAGATCCCAAACTAAAGCAATACCGGCGTCAGGCCCCGTCCGAATGCAGGTCAAATAAGAAAAGGTAGGAATATGTTGACATGATAAGCTGTTAAGTTAAATATTTCAAAATTAGAAGTGATTTCCGATTTGAACCGATTTAAACCAACAGTAAGGATGCTATTGGGGCCACTCACAAAGTGTGATAGTGGTTTTTCATTGAAGAAAACAACGTGATTTTAAATAATGCTAAAAATGCCGATTTTGACCGGTTTAAACCAACAGTAAGGATGCCATTGGGGCCACTAACAAAATGTGATAGTGGGTTTTCATTGGGAAACTAGGAGATATTTTACAATGCTGGAAAGCCGATTTGGACCGATTAAACCAACAGTAAGGATGCTATTGGGGCCACTCACTTGGTGTGATAGTGGTATTTCATTAGGAAAACAAGGCAATTCATCTCAACGCATGAGAGCTAACTTTGACCGATCTCACCTACAAAATGGGATTGTGGTTTGTTGCGAACCACGACTCGATCACTCGCGCAACGAAGAATGAGGCAACCGAGACAATAGACAAAACGCTACGCCCGATAACAAAATATTATGGAACAACGTATCGACACAACCGATTCAACCGATTAAACTGATGGTTGACGCAAACCTATTAAAAAGGACATATAGATACAGTGAGTAAAATTACCTGTAGTGCTCCACGTCCTTCAGAACACTACTACCTCACGAGTCGCCTGTACCGAACTCCACGGGCGTCTGTCAGAGAAGCCTCTGGTAAACCAATTCATCTCCATGGCCAACCGCAAGCTACCACTACTTAAAAGTTTTGAAAAAAGGGTATTAGATATTGTCTTCAAAATTTGGTAGAAATAAACTATCTCAAAAGAAACAAAATTAAGAACAAAGATATAAGAAGAAAGCTTGCAGTCCCCGGATGTTCGAAGAGCATATCCATTGCTATGAAAAGATACTAAGATTTATTGTTGCAGGTTGTCAACCATCATTACAACTTTGTGGGCACCATTGGCTGAAATGAGCATTGAATGAGAATAGTGAGAACATCTTATCAAATAAACGACCACAATACTCCGTTGTTTATTGAGCTGAGCTCATTCGAGCTTTATCTGATGAACTTAGTCGATGAGTCAACCCTCTCAGATTTATCGCTATTATGACAAATTTACAAGCTCTACAACTGCATGATAACTTGAAAATCGTCCAGATTCATGACCAAAAAGTCAGGGTACCGACGCAACACGGCATCCGAACTTTGGATTTGGAAACCATGTCGCTCAACAAATCCTCCAACAAATGTGCAAAAGCACGTTGGCCAATATTTAGCGTCAACCAGTTGGTACGTGTGCTCAACTCCAAGTTCCCTTCTTTCAAACTCGCCTTCGGTTCAATTTACCCATTGAGTTGGACACATCACATTAGAAAATATTGTGATGGAGCACGGACGTAAGGTTACTAGATGTATGAAAAATACTCTATAACCTATTTAGAATTATATCTGAAAAATCCAAATTTGTGCTTACCACCAAAGTAAAGGCTCGGCTTAAAGAACACAAAGACGCTGTAGATGAACGGAAACTGAATGAATCAGCAGCAGCGGTACATGCGACGGGTTTTGAACATCATATTGACTGGAAAAATGCAAAATTAATTGAGACAGTAAGGAAACCGTCTTACCTAAACGCATGGGAATCGATGTTTATCTCAATTCATCTGAACCACTCATGAATGAAGACAATCCTCCATCACATTATGTCTGTTTAACACGAGCCAAAGCTGAAATTCAGTAACTATCTCTTCTCTTCTCACAACTACCGCAACAGCGTACGAAGATTATGCAATCAATCGGACATGAGTCCATATATGAACAACATCGTGCCTAAAACCGGTTGACCAAGAGGTAATTTTTTAAATGTAAGACCGATAACTGTTGAGTCTTGTCTCGTGTCGTCGTTTTGTTAGTGAAGCTTTAGTATATTATAAAAAATAGTACATATTAGATTCTTTGAAAACAAAACAAAACAATGGCTCGGTTTGTATATTCATGACCTAATTTTACATTTACAATACACGAAAATCGTGTGTTATTACCAAAAAAAACCAGTCGAACGTCGAGGGTGTAGGTGGCACTACTTAATGAGTGGTACTACCTTTAGAAAACTTTGAAACACCCGCGGAAAAGATACCTAATCAAAATTGCAGAAAGTAGCAATATCTTTATGATTCTTAAAAAAATCGCCTTAACAAATTCCCCGCGATACTAGAAATATGAACTTAGTTAAAAACCATGGCAAGGACTTGGTCATCTGGACAATATTAATACAAGAAACTGGCAAGATCGTATTTAACCAGGTTCTCAAAAGCTTAAACAAAAGATGACATGGATTCTAGCACTGCGTTGTGAGAGAGTTTGCAACTTCTCTCATTAACACCAAAGGACTTGGTTACTTGGATAGCTCATCTTAGAACATAATTCTCTATTCGTCATTGTCTCAAGTATTGCATTAACAGAAACCTTAAAAAATCACTGGTACCACATGGTGAAGTGAATTTATCATACCATTTTACTAATCAGACTTTACCAACCACCAAGCGTAACAGCTTGGACACTTGAACAATAGTGCTGAAGGTAACAATGTCTTAGAGTTGAGATATCTAAGGTTGAAACAAACAAGCTCAAATCCCAAAGTGCTATACCACCATTTGGATAACATGAAATTCTGCGCCTCTAGCAGTACGGTTCAATGACAAACATATTGAGTTTCCAGTACAACAACTTTGCCGAAAACATTAGATGTTTATGAATTGTAAAACAGCACAGATAATTAACAACTCTCCAATTAGTCAGAATTCCATATACTGCGGGTCTCATTCTTTACGGTTTGCTCGCAAACAACGCGTACAGCTGATAACGAATCTGTAAACAGCTGTAACCGACTATACTTTAAACAGAGTATTGGAAAACTATCGGAATTATTCATCAATGTCATTTACAATTAAGAAATATAATACTTGAATAATATTGGTATATCCCATAAATAGTCCCAGTCAATCGTAATCAAAAGAATGTGCTATCTCTTGTAAAATAAATAAGTGCGCATATTGTACAATTTTAAATATTATAGAGTTTGCTTATAAAGTCAATTCAGAACATTCAACATTTGAGAGGATCCTTCAGTTACTCTGCTCTTAAACGTTGAAACCACGGTCCAGCACAATATAAATGGTTTGAATATAAGAACTGAAACATAGTTGACATAAAGCGTAGTGTTAGTAAACATATTAATGCTGGTATTTAGTTCAAGAATTCTGCTGAAACAAACGTGTTTCAACATTTCTTGAAACTAAGTATCATAGAATAATTGAAACTGTGTAAAGAATAATTATTAAACTTGTCAAATACTCTTCTAAATTGTTCTGATGATGCTGCGACCTGTATTGTTTATTACAATCATCAACATGTTAACACAACGCCAAATGGGGATGCTCATTGATTAATTAAGTATATTGCGCGATATGCAGGTCAATCGTTAGCAGAAATTAAATTGAAATGGTGGTTTTTTAAGATGCCAATTGAAGACCTAACATCATTATTGCTAATCATGCAATTGCACAAAAACTAAAAAGAGATGATGTTTGGTGTCAACAGCAAATCTGAGCATGATAGAAACAGTTCTATTACAAAAAATAGTCAAGTTTATCGTACATTTATTGGAAAAAATCTTGCAAAAATATATTAGAAAATCTTAATAAATCTTTTATTTATAAAATGTTGTTGTCTCGATCAACGGCACAACTTTGTGATAACAATTTGAAGCAAATATTCTTAGCTTTCGAATGAACGTACATGATTTACTCTCAAAAGCATAATCTTTGCGTTAGTGCAATTTAAGAACAAACATACCACCGGAATAAAAAGTTCAATAACTCTGTAATAATTGAGATTTGACCATATGCGTAGAATGATTTTTTTCATCAAATATGATCTTCTTTCAGCCCCTGAAAGATTCTTAATAAGGAACCAAACACCCTGTATATATATATATATATATATAATATATATATATATATATATATATATATATATATATATATATATATATATATATATATATATATATATATATATATATATATATATATATATATATACATAGTTTGAGTTTGTTGAAATCGCAACTGATGAATAGTGTTAGCCGCAATGTTACTGTCCTCTATTGTCAAAATTACAACTAGCAGTAATTGCACTCAACACGGGAAATAATTCACACATATTTATTGGAAAAAAATCTATGGAAAATTCCCCATAATACTGATGTGTTCAAACATAAATAGAATCCTTTGAGGAACACAATTAAAGTTTATCTGGCAAATTAAATTTATGTGGCCACAAGTAGTGGTTATGTGTACACATACACTGAAAATTAATTTTAGTTTATACTACAAAATCGAAGGTAATACTCATCAATCCATTCGTTGTTTTCAGCAACGAAAATGATTTGTACTTATTATGAAGGAACATTCGTAATTAATGGCACACGCGAAACTGTCCATAGCACGAAGCTTTTGTTGACACAGAATGAACATTTGGTCACAAATTAAAAAGAAACGTCCCTCTGGTGGTTGCATGAAAAACTGACAGATCTACTTTATCGACTCGAAATGTTATTGACAAAAAAGCAACCACGTGGAGTTTCCAGCGTCTTTTTAATGTTTCTGACGTGGGATTGGAACCTGATTTTTTTTAAAGAGCTGACTCGCGAGAACAAGCTTGATTAATGAGCATGAAGTTAAAGCTCTCGCCAGTGCTCTAATTTTTATTTTGGGACAGATGAATTATTCCCGCCCATACCAGCAGCAACACCACCATGCATGAGTGCGGTATAAAAGAGAAACAGCGATTGGCTGGTCTGCACGAAGTTCATTTCGTGCATTTTACAAGAAGGTGTAATGATAGCATTTCACCAGATTAGAAGCATTATGAATGTTTCATACAATATACAAGACATTTGTTCTATGTATAAAATCCATGATTACGAAACGCGTGAAAGCTACTTTACGAAGATAAAGTTTCTGTGTAGGAAGTATGCGTGGTTACAAAAGCTGACATTTGTTGATAGTATTGCAAAAAAACATGTGCTATCAATACACTTCAAGGTTTACAATATAAGAAACAAATATTCTTTCTTCATTTGATACTTAAAATCATCCCCACCTAGATGAAATTGAATATTGATATTGACAACAGCACAGGCGATATTGTAAATCCATTGACATATAAACAAAACCAAAAACTGACTTCGAAACTCAGCGGTTGCTCTGATCAAGAGAATACTGTGATTTCAAAAATGTCGAAATTCAAATTCACGAAGATAGTTAGTCTGCCCGTTAAGGTTGTCTTCATTTTTAGGTCATTTGAGGGCAGATGAATTGATGGCACTGAGCAGACATTTCGATGGCGTTAAAAACGAGTTCTTAACGTTTACAGCCGATATAATGGAACATACAATGAGGAAATTAATCGATAAGTACCGACCAGACAGTTGCATCCACCATGTCTATGAGGGCCTCTCTGCCCCAGCAAACCGAATGGCGTCAAGGTCGATTTACTAGTCAGCAATATGTTCCAAAACATAGAATGCCTTGTTAATTCACGCATGGCACGTTTACCCCTACTCGTAAATTTCGGTTGGCTGAGGTAATCGATTCTCTGGAATGACGCAACATCGTGGTGAAGCCGTTAGCAAGCAAGTTTAATCACATTAGGGGTTGAATTAAAGCATGTAAAACACGTTTGAGATTCGCGCACTGCGGTTCAACATTGAAGTTGAAGTTAAACAATTGAAATGCTGTTGAACTGACTAAACGGAGACAAATTACTAGTCAGCACATAGCCCAGCAAAGGTATTTACATTTAACTTCCGAACACATCACACACCCCTGAGCAACATAACCAACGATGTTAAACAGATCCATGTCCCCACGTAGCCATTCAAATTAACCTGCCCGTGAAAATATTTTCCTCCTTATCTTGCAACACCATGTATCAAGCACCGACCCACTCATCCAACCAACCAACAACCAGCACCTGGGGTCACACTTCCATTAGCGCAGTCAGAAGCCTACTGCCCTCCAGGTCCTACCAGACGACGACGACGACGACGACAACGGCCACGGAGGGTCTTCTCCAAGTAATAGTTCATTATTCTCAACACCCTCCGTCAGTCATTCAGCACTCTCACGAACCGACTCCATCTTTGGCTTCCAAGCTGCCTCATCTTTAAAAAGAGAGAAAAAAGAAGTCCCATCCATTCCACCGGATCGTCGCCGTTCGCCTATCATTATCATCATTTTCACCGAGCTCTCCACTTAACTTTCCCTCATGCCCGTCCGACGTACGTCCTCCCAGTAACAAACCAAGTGCTTCATTTCCGATCCGTTCACGCTTCCGGTTCGGGCTGAGTGGGATGAGAGTTGTGGCTTTTACGCCATTTGTGTTAAATTATCAAGCAACTAAGACGGCGGAGACGACGACGACGACGACGACGACGACGACGACGACGACGACGAAGACGACGACACTCGCTTGTAATCATAAATGGAGCACGAGAACGGGTGGGTTCCGTTATCAGCGCGCTAATAAGGGGTGGCACATAGATTCTGTAACGCCAATATGGATATCCAGACATCAGGATATATGAAATCGTAAAGCGAAATCATGGGCTGGCCTTTGGGAAGCATTCAGATGAAGAATTTCGTTACGTCATTTGTGCACGAGGCCAAAACAATTTTCCACGCCCATCCTTTTGTGTTCCGCAATCGCACTTTATCTAACCGTGCATTCACAAGGAAGTGAGGTGCGGCCGGTATGAGGGGATTTAAGTCGCACAGCAGTCTTCTTGCTCCTTGAATCGTCGGTTTTCCGGTGGTGGTTTTTGTGGTGCGTAACCCAAGATAAGAAGCCAACCAAAGCAGTAAATAGTGGGGTCGTCCTTAAACTTGTAATTGATATCCCCTTAAAATGCGCTCGCCTACCGAAAATTTCATTAGCCTTGTCAATTAATTGCCTTCCGGGAATCTCAAATTTCCCGGAGCAAAAAGTAAAACCGCAAACCATTAATTGAACACTTGAGCAATCCAAACATTTTCGCATCAAATTGAAACCTCTTTGTGAACTATTAATTGCAAGCGGTGCGACCACCCACGTAACCACTTGAACTGATTTGCCCCCTCCGAGTGCGTTGAAGACTCTCAAGGTATGTGAATGCGGTGGACTGAACCACTGAACACGCCAATAATGCACCACTGAGCGACCGCCAATCGAGTGAACAGCATACACAATCCGGTGCGATGTTTGAATGTAATCAATGTCACACAAATGTCTGAATGGATTGTGTTCTGCTGACGAACGCCACAGTACAGTAAGTACATACTATTTTCCACCAACCAATCGAAACCGTTCCATGTTTGCACACAGTTCGGACCGTGTAGGGCTCTTCTGGCTGATGACTACCTAGCGAGTGAAGTAGAGGGGCGGCGAGGTCGTGATCTTGACTATAATAGTGCTGGTTTCGAGATGAGATGAAGGCTCTGACGAACGCTAGCATCGGTTTGGCTCATGCAGCCGGGATGACAGAGGTAGCATTGAAACGCATGTAGTGTTCCAAATGGAAAAGTGGAAGGGTTGGTAGATTTTCCCCGACAGCTATTGATCGAGCAATCAACGTGTGTTCCGTAGGCTGTATCCGTCTTAGTTCGGCTCTGTAATCCATACCATAATGCATAATTGGGATTACTAATTACAATTGTTAATTTTGATTTATGCTAGTTTGAAAACTAGGAAAATTTAAATTAATTACGATCATAGATTGGTCTACTAATATTAGAAACAGTTGGGGAAAAACACCCCTAATGGAAATAAAGGGCGAACACGAAATTATTGCAACACATTTACTATACAATCTCATGTGTTCATCGAATAATAACCAAGTTTGCATGGCAGTCTAACACATGTATTAAACTCAGTTTACCTATTTATATTGGAGATTGTTTGGAGAAACTCTTCATAAGGGCCTGTTCATAAACGTACGGTCGTATCCAATGTCTTTTTATTTCTAATTTTTTGTCCATTTCCTACAGATGTCATTTCCTTACTTCACTTTCTTCCTTGTCTTTCTGAGTTCCCGGTACTTGATGGCTCAATAAATTTTGATTGGCCTGGCTTTTGTTGGAGGTCAGCTTTGACGTTTGTTTCATCATACATCACACTGCAACTTTCTAGTCAATAGTCTAGTCAATATCTCCGTGTAGAGCTTGCTAGCACGGGGGAAGTTAAGGGATTTGGGATGTTTCGAACCTAGTAAGGAGTGTATCGAATATAAGCTATCCACATACATTTGCGTTGTACGCATGTATTTGTGGTTTTTTATGCTCTGAACACTGCATGCTGTGCGTTTGACTGTCAGCTTTCTTTTGTTTACTTGTTTGTGCGGTTCAAATTCTGCGTTTTCAAAATGTCGCGTATTGAAAAGGAAGTGAAAATTAAGGTTGTGGACACATGGCTTAGTGAGAAGGGTATTACTATGCGAAAATTGGCGAAGCGGTATGGAATTCATCATGCGAGTGTTAAAACCATCATTAATAAGTTTGGGGATCACTATTCTTTGGATGAGCTACCAGGAAGAGGCAGAAAACCCGGTTCTTCCAACCTGAAACTGGGGCAGAAAATGGTATCTCTAATCATGAAGAACAAATCAATGTCAATACGTGATTTGGCCAAAAAAAAGCTGGAACGAGTGTCGGAATGATCCAGCGTATCAAGAGGCGAAACCACTTGAAGACCTACAAGAAGCAGAAAATCTCGAAACAAAGTGCAGAACAGAAGAAGCGAGCAGCAACAAGGGCCCGGAAATTGTATTCGCGTCTTTTGCAGCGTCCGGATGCATGCGTTTTGATGGACGATGAGACCTATGTAAAGGAGGACTCAAAAACCTTTCCAGGTCCACAATACTTTACTGCCGTCGTTGGGGAGGATGTGAGCGATGCGGACAGGTCGATTCAAGTGGAGAAATTCGGTTGAAAGGTACTGGTATGGCAAGCAATATGTTCCTGTGGTTTGAAGTCAACCATTTTTTACACTTCCGGAACTATAAATGCGGAAATCTATCGATCTGAGTGTCTCCAGAAGAGATTGTTGCCTTTATATAAGAAGCATAGTACACCTCCACTGTTTTGGCCGGATTTAGCGTCGGCTCACTATGCCAAAACCACTCTCAATTGGCTTGCGGAAAAGGGTATAGATTTCGTTGAGAAAAATATCAATCCACCATATTGCCCTCAGCTTCGACCCATCGAACTTTACTGGGCACTCGTTAAGAGGGTCTTCAAGAAGACTGGCAAGGCAGCTGGGAACATGCAGGAGTTCAAAAAAATTTGGGCTCAAGCGTCCAAAAAATGCGATGCGTCACTTGTCCGGAACTTGATGAAGAGCATTCGATCCATAGTTCGAAAATTCGTGAAGAAATAACTTAAATTTCATCCGGTCTTCATTATGTTCAAGTTTAACCTCGTACAATAAAGAATAAATTTTTTGTATGAATAAAATATCGGTTTTCAACATAATTTGAAAGAAAGTTTGTGGATAGCTTATTTTCGATACATTCCTTATGCAAGTAATCTGGCTCTTGCCTTGACCTTTTGGACGTAACTTTGCGAAACGCCGAACTTTCTGGCAACATCAAGTATTGAAATGTTGGTATGTCAGGTGGACTTACCCTTAACCTTTCCCTCCGTTTTCCTTCATACTGTTCCTGGATTCCTTCCTGCTCCGCGCTTGTAAACCAAAGTCGGTCAATGATTTTTTCCAAATATTGATGCGACAGCACAGGATTTTCCACGTGAGTGAACACATTCTTTTCACGCGTCTCCACTTGACTTACTTCCATCTTGGAGGCATCAATCTACACAACTATGCAATCCACCGAATGTAAACAATACTCTTCAAAGAGTCTTCAAATAGAAATTGTGCAAGATTTTATTAATATCCATCCAGTGGAAAAAAAATCAGCCAGTTGTAAGTGTTGTAATAATTTCATGTTTGCTCTTTAACCCTTTCAGGTCTAAGGACTATTTATGATTCCAAAAGGAAAATGGCTGTATAAAATCACAGACTGAATAAAAGTGTACACTGTCTTCGGATAATTTGTGCTATTTCATTTTTTTCTATCTGGGAAAAATAAAAAAAAACCATATGAGTTTAAGGCCTAATTGACGACCTACAACATCCTGAAAATGAAGATGTTCAGAAAGAAAAAAAATGCCTTATTAATAGTGAAAAGCGTTATTTTAGAACTTGAACGTATGCATACGTTTTGTGAAATTCTATACAATTGATAAACGTTTAACATTATTGTATTTTTCTGGGATGTTCTATGTTATACAAAATATACTTCAGAAGCTCAGGGTTCAGTAATTCAGATCTACAGTTGTAACAGTAGCTTTTATGGCTTTATAAGATGACGATATGTATTCAATCATAATGCCTTACTGTGCTTGATTTAAGAAATTAAGATCTGCAGCAGTACCTGTAGTTTCTTAGGCCACACAAAGTTACGCTACGTATTCAACCATATCGCGTAAACACTCTCAAAAGCAACAAAAATGAGAAAACCTAGTATGATTTCGGTCATCCAAGCTGTTTTTTTTAATTTAGATAAGATCTACAGTTTCAACACTATGTTTCTAGCATGCAAAGGTACATTATGTATTCCATAAGATCTACAGTTGGAACTGACATTTTTTGAGTTAAATTAGGTGATGATATGTATTCAGGTGACGAAATGCTATGCTTACAACGAAATGATTTTTTTCAATCTTTATTAAGGTGACACCTGGGCTAGTTCGTCATCGAGCAACAAAATGAATACAAATTTAAGAGAACTGGTACGTTTATGGTTGTATTTTTCGGAATGAGTTTTTTCTTGACCATGAAGGCGTTCAAACTTTTAACAGAATATGCTTCTTACCCGAGAAATACATGTTAGGTGTTTTAGTAACCTGGATAATTCTCATGTTTGGTTAAAATTTGCATTTCATTTGTATGGGAGCCCACCTACCACAGAGGGGAGGGCTCTTAAACCACCATACAATCATTCCCTTCAAAACTCCCACATACCATATTTGGTTCAATTTGCCCTATCATAAAAACTTTTTCTGGCACTGAAAATCCCTCCATACAAAATTTCATGCCGATCGGTTCAGTAGTTTTCGAGTATATAAGGTTCAGACAGACAGAAATTCATTTTTATACTAGCTGAACCTGGTGCGAGCTTTGTTTTCGTTTGTTAATGTGTGTAATTTCTGCAAAAAGAAAAACTAAGGTTTGTGTTTATAATTTAACCCTTGTATTGGTATTTCTAACGGTTTTTCTTTCTATGTAGAAGCATTTTATAGACAAACTATTTATCTTCAAACGGAGTCGTATCCTTTCAGTTTGAACGTATTCTTTTCTCGCATAACCTTAGATTAACTTCTTGTGCATAATGCAGCACTGATAGTAACTCAAGCATTCCCCATTCTTGATTACGAAGGGGTTAACCATCCATCATCCATCATCCATCATTGTGTCTCATTTGTATGAAAGTCCACCCCTTTCAGAGAAGGGTAAGAGTCTCAAATCACCATAGAAACATTTCTTGCCTCCAAAGACCTCCGCATACAAAATTTGATTCCATTTGCTTGATTAGTTCTCGAGTTATGCAGAAATTTGTGTTTCATTGGTGTGGGACCCCCCCCCCCCTTCCAGAGGAAGGAGGGGTCTCGAATCATCATTCGAACCTTACCTGACCCCAAAAATCCCTGCCTAAAAATATTCAAACAGCAGGGATAGTTCTCATGTTTGGTTAAAATTTGTGTTTCATTTGTCCCCCCTTTCCATAGTGAGGAGCGGCCTCAAACCACCATAGAAACATTTCTTGCCTTAAAGAATTCTCCCATGCCAAATTTGGTTTCTTTTCCTTTTTAAGTTCTCGAGTTATGCCGGATTTTGGTTTTCGTTTGCATTGGAACCCCTCTTATAGAGATGGGAGGGGTTTCAAGCTACCATAAGATCCTTTTTCAGTCCCAAAAACCCCTACATACAAATTTTTATAGAAGTAGGGATAGTTCTTATGTTTGGTTCAAACCTGTGTTTCATTTGTATGAGAGCACCCCCCCCCCCCTCTTACAGAGGGACGAAGGGTCTCGAAATACATAAAAATATTTATTGCCTTCAAAAATTCGCCCATACCAAATTTGGTTCCATTTCCTTGATTAGTTTTCGATGTATGCAGAAATTAGTGTTTCATTTGTATGGAAGCCCCCCTTTCCAGTAAAAAGAGGGTCCTCTTACTATCATAAGAACCTTTCCCAGCCTCAAAAACCCCTCCATACAATATTTCACGCCTATTGGTTCAGTAGTTTTCGAGTCTATAAGGTTTAGACAGACAGAAATCCATTTATATATATATATATATAGATATATATACATGAGATACATGATGAAGATAATCTGTCATTAAAACTGCCCTGACATTCAAAAAATAGTTACAGTAGTTACAGTAATTGTAAGGCACTACAAAGTTAGTAAGTTGAAGGTCACCGAACATTTTAAAGTAATATGTTCTAGGTCATCCAAACTATCCTTGAGATTAGAAAATAAGACTTACAGTCTCTGGGCTATTCAAATCCACGGTGTATATTGAAACACCTTCATTGAATATCTTGGAAGAACAACAGACGCTATGATATTATTTTCGGAGTTCTGAGTTATCCATACTATCCTGGAGTTCGAAACTTAAAATCGTCAGCTGTTATGGTAGCTTTCTGGACTAAATAAAGTAGCAATATGCATTCGATCAAATAAGGTGGGTCCTAGGGGCAAGACACTGAGCAATCCTGAGTTACTCTGAGCAATTATGAGCATCTCATATTCACTGGATTCATATTGTGCTATTCAACATTCCTACTTTTTGTAACGCTTGGTTTTGACAGTGAAATTGCATAATCAAAACAAGAAAGTTCTTTCGTGAAGGGTTACCGTATCAACGTTGTGGTAATCTTCACCCGCTAGTCATCATATTAATATGTCGTTGATAAAAATTTGTGTAGATTGTGTTGTTTTAAGCTTGATTGGAACTTGTGTCGGTCCCCCAGCCCAAGTACAGCTCATTGCCAGCCCCCATCTTCTATTCACCTGCATGAAAATGAATTTGTCGCACCATCATCAGCTCACCCCCTCTAAGTATACAACTTACAATGATCTACAGAACTTTCGCTTCTGGACTCAGTGTCCGCATACCGACGCATTCTTCATCAAAACGACTCTATCCTGTTCCCTCAAATCGAATATGCGTCACTGCATCAGCAATGCTTCTCGCAGTCGAAGTCAATATCGACTTGGTAAGGTCGATCAATCCGTACAATAGGAATATGTGGAATTTAATAACTGCCGAACGGAACACCTCCAGAAAGAAACCAAGCCGGATCGATCAATCGCAAAACAAGAGTTTTCACTGAGAACCGGCTTGTTCTCTTTTGGAAGTGATTCCATCTGTTTTTCGTCTTCCTGCGAGAAAAAATTAAACAATATTAAAAAATCTACTTCGGGGCACAATTCTTCTTCCAAATACTATCCAAACCTATCATGCCTAATATGAGAGCTTCTTACGAAACGATAACAAATAATTTTCCCAAACAGTAAACATACTGCTGTTATTGGTTGCCAAGGTTACCACCGTCACCCCCGTCTTATACAAGCCAGTGCTGCCAGAATACTTTAGATCAAGTAATAAATTATACAAGTTGATGAAAGCTGATGCATTCTGAGCAAACGTGAGTTTTATGATCAAATATGAGTGAAGTTGTTGTTTTCGTTTTTGCACACATATTTTGGCATTCCCACCACTCTAAATCTTGGAGGGACAAGAAAATCATAGAATGAGCAAATTTGATGAATCCTGAGTAATTTTGAAGAAAAAAGTTAATCACGAGAAAGCCGTCTTGCCCCTTGGGTGGGTCTTCTGAATGGTCAACCCAAGTCATAAACAAGCATGGAAAAACTCATTCAATCGAATGAGAATAGAATGAAAGCAGAATAGTAATGAACAGAATCGGAATAACTCACACGTGGTACACAGAAACAAAACCGTTCACGAAAACGCAAACGGACCGTGAACTAGATCACGTTTTCATGATTTTTACCCCAAAAACGTGAACTAGTTCCCGATTACGTGATGCAGTTCACGGTGTATTTTTGCTTGTTCTCGAATTAATGACGGCAGTTCACGAATCCGGGCACGGATTTTTTTCCGTGTACGGCTCACTTCTGATGGTTGATGCGCATGAGTGAGATATGAGCGCTAAGTGAACCGATTTTTCCCATACTTGGTCATAAATATCGGTTCTAAATAGTTGATCATCAAGAGAACTGATGAATATGAGATACATATCGTAACATTGAATTTTTTGGGGTTTCTTCTGCTTCCGGTTTGCTTTTTTTTCCTCTGTTTGGGACATAAACCATTGCGGCCAGTAATTTGATCTATCGTAGTATGCCTTGTGCCGGTATGCCTTGAGTCCAAGTCGCTCTTTTGCACGCATCACGGTGAAGGCTGACTAACAGTAAATCGCCCCTCGCGTGCCGCTAACACGCCTTTGGTGTTGTAAATCGAAAATCTGTCGAAAATAATGGTTTGTTTACATCTATAGAGAACAACTGATGCAAGTTTGATCAAAGAAGTCAGTTGCGTTCAGAAATAACGTCAACTGGAACTCAAAAGAAGCAAAAGTATTGTGCACAAACATCTGAAAAATCTGGAGTTGTTCCGGTTCCAAGCTGTCTAAACCGCTGAAGATGCCGAAAACAACAGTTAGTCGAACGCTCATAACCTACAAGAAAACCCTGAGTGTGGAAAAGAATCAGCGAACCTACGAAAAAACTGAAACCAGGGATCGTTAGCTGTGCGTTGTTGCATTGTGTTGATATGCGTTAAAGTCAACCCCGGTCTTTTGATCCGCGATGTGGCAAACATCCGAACCGGAACATGAATCTCAATTCCGTGGCCAAAACGCGTGCAAGGCTCTTTTACGACCGTGTTTTGATGAAACACAAGAACTGCATTTTGATCGATGAAGAAACATTCGTCAAATTCTATTTTAAGCAGCTTCTCGGTCAAAAGTCTTACATCGCAACTGGATGCGAAAAAAGCCATGATTTGGAAAGCGATTTGCAGTTGTCGACTCAAAACTAAACCATCCGTCACATCCTCGTCGATGACATCCCAAGTTTCCATCGAAGAATGCCTGAAAAAGCGTGTATTGCCGTTCATCCGCTAGCATAGGGGCAAAGACATTATTTGGCCCGATTTTGCCGGCTGCCACTACTCCAAGGAATGCTGGAGTGATATGCTGCCAACAAGATCGATTTTGTCCCAAAGCTAATGAATCCTCCAAATTGACAGGAATTTCGACCAATCGAAAAATATTGGGCAATTTCAAAGCAGCGACTTTGACGAAGCAGCGAGGCAGTCAAGGACATCCAGAAATTAAGGGAAAAATGGAAGAAATGCTCTGATTCCGTGTCCGTTTCCACTGTGCGGGCGATGATGGACTCCATCAAAAGGAAGGTTCAAGATTTCGTTCCTAGATGGTTATATTTCTCCAGTTCGAACGAAATCCCGATTTTAATGCTCTAACTTTGAAATTATGATAAAATTTCTGTAAAGCAACCAATAATTGACTATTTTAACACTGAGAAAAAAGATTGGTAAGCGCAAAAATATTCTAGTTTCAATCATTTTAATCGGATTTTTACGTTGATTTGCGCACAAACATTAAATTAGTTTGATTTGACTACCTAGGGTGGCTTAAACAAAAAGAAATTTTGAGTAATTCTTTCGAGAACTAAGCAGTTAGGTTCAACTGACATGCGTTTTAATTAACGGATTAAATTTGTTTGTTTCATGATGACAGCTACGAAAAAAAAAACAGATTTGCTAGTAGATTTTACCAACGCTTACGGTTTGTTTCAAACCAAATTTAGTATGATTCAAACTGAATTGCTGTTTGAAACAAACAAACGAAAACGGTTGAAACAACAAACATTTCCGTTTAAATACAATCACCTAAATTTCATCACTTGTTTCAAAAATATTAATTTGAATAAAATGCTAACAAACATTAAAAAAATACACGTTCACTTTTATAAACTTCTCTTAGTCTATGAGAAATCTACAAATGTTAATGCGAGTCTTTCTACTATTTTCAGGTTTCAGGTGCCTATTTTTTTCGCCGTACCTCGAACGGAAGCCGATGGTTCCTGCTTATAGGCATCTCTGATCTTTTTGTCAATAGCAGGACTTATATGGCCAGATTGACGACCACTTCTTGGTGTATCTTAAAAAATACATTGTTCTTCATACCCAGGAAGATTAATGAATTTTAACAGGCGCGCAAAGTTTACCCTCGTTTAATTTCAAACCAAACGAAGAGTGAAAACAACGAAATTGTTTGCAATCTTGTATACGCCATACAACAATGTTTTCAATCTTTCATGCAATAGACTAGATTCAGGCGCTATCTGGCTTAAATTAACATAGCTGCCTAATCTAGCGTTCTCTCTGTGTGCATTGGATAATACAGTTACATGTTTTTTTTTCCAAATGTGTATTTTCTATCTGCAGTTCGTACTGCTTCGACACACACACCCTCTTTCTTGGCCAATTTTCTTAAAAATATTCCACTTACAGTGCACCATTTGAGCACGCTACATTTTCCAAACTCCGGTGTACGCATTTTGAAAGTCAACCAAAAACTACACAGATAAAAAGAAATATTGAATTTTCTGCGTTTCTTCATTATGCACATGAAGGGAACACAGATAGAAAGAACAATCTAAGTTTCTGCGTTATCTAATGCACATACAGGGAACGCTAGATTTGATATAAAATAATGGGATCTTTCATATAAGTTTTTGCCAGAAATCGCAGTTATCATGGAAGTATGGAATATTGCAAATAATGTTGTCTGCCGTATCGACGATTGCAAACAACTACGTTGTTTACGCTTGCTTTGGTTTTCAAATCAACGAGGAATATTTAACGCGTTTGTTAAAGTTTTTTTTTCTGTGTGGAGATTTTCACGATTAATGGCTGGCCCTCAACTGATACGTTGCGGACGCGTTTGCCTGAATTTGTCAGTTTTCCCATTAGGCTTTTTGACGCTTAATCACCTTCCTTTCTAACATGCAGAGGAATGATGGTTTGTTTTCCTCAAAAGATTTTCCTTCTATTTCGCTCTTTCAGTCGTAAATGGCGCTGTAGTGTGCGTGCGTTCAAGGTCACTTAGCCTAATTAGTTACACGTTCAAAACTGCCCCTTTCACTTGTATAGCAGTACCTTTTTCTTCACGGAAAAGTTATTCAATTTTCGTAAAAAGTGGAACAACTCAATTGATGAGTTGTTCCACTTTTTACGAAAACTGAGTAACTTTTTCCGTGAGAAAAAGGGAGAGTAACATAAATGAAAGAGAGGCAGTTTTGAGCGTGTAATGACCTTGAACGCACGCAACTACAGCGCCATTTAAAACAATAGGAGTGCAAGTAGGAAGGAAAATCTTTGGAGGAAAACAAACCATCATTCCTCTGCATGTGCTAGAAAGAGAAAGGTGATTAAACGCCAAAAGTTATAATACACGCTCAAAACAGCATCTCTTTCATTTGTATCGCCGTCCTTTTTTCCTCACGGAAGAGTTATCAATTTCGTAGAAAAGTGTGAACAACTCATAATTTGAGTTGTTCCACTTTTACGAAAATTGAGTAAATTTTCCGTGAGAAAAAAAGGGACGGTGATACAAATGAAAGAGAGGCTGTTTTGAGCGTGTAGGTTTTCTTTCAAATTTACGTCAATGGAACGCAAACGTATCTCTAAAGGGTGACTCTTAACCGTATTCATTCAAACAAGCGTCATTTTCTTGCTTCCGGCTGTCAAATTCCAAGCAAAAACACATTTTGTTTGAGTGGGTTTCAAAAACGTTAAACTTCAATTTAGTTTCAAACGATTTTTTTTGCTTTCAGTAGCTTTGAGCACAAAGCAAACCTTGATTTCACTCAGCCGAACTGTCACTTTACTCACAATCATCAATCAATGCAATACACGATTTTCATTAATTTCCAAAGTTGCCCGTAGACGGGTTCTCGCTTTTTCCTACCGGGAAATCTCACGGGCAACAAAAGCCATACCAAATTCAATTAGAACCTGAGAGCCTGACAAATTACATCTCGCTACCGGCTGACTAGGTTGTAATTCATCTTCCTTTTGTTTCATCAAATATTTACCAAAGGAAAAGGTTCCGCCGGGGCTGCCTACCTACTTGAACCTAGACGACGACGTGAGCCAGAAGAAGTAAATTCGAAACCAATTAATTAAATAGCTCATTTTTCTCGCAAATCTCTGGGCGCCTTTGTCTTGGCAATGATGGCGAAAACCAAGAAGAAGAAACGTTTCGCTAATCCCCGAGCGGACATCCAGGGTGTGGTGAATTATGCCGACCTTTGAACCATTGGCCATAAATATTCGGAACGCGTGTCAGGCACCTGTTTTTCGCTGGCACACATTATCATTCCGGATGCGACACGGCTGGAACCAGTGTACACACTGGATGGGTTTTGTTGTTGACTGGCTTGGCTTGGTTCGGCACACGGACGGCGCTAATCACAAACAAACGCACGTCCAACTCCTCCACCCGGAGGTCCCCTTTATCACACACTCGACGTGGGGTTTCCGGCTGGGGTAGAGTTTGTTTATTTCTCCCAGGGGATCTGTCAGGCTTCAACCGGTGCTTGATGGATGGGTTGCTATTCGGTCGGGATGGATGGGCAAACGTGGGTGCTGTTGGTTTATAAATAATAATTTCTGAAATTGTAAACATATTGTGAACTGAGTGACATGCGGAAATGGGCTTATTTCCTATTTTTAAAAATCCGAATGTGGATTTGGATTATTGCCATGGTACTACTGGGGAGAAAGTTTCACTATAAGAACATCTGCAATCCTGATGGATATTCTGATTCAAAGCGGATCGGATTCAAAATTTTGGATCTAGAAATTTCTGATTAAGAATTTTGTAATGTTGATCTATTCATTTAGATATGCTTCCCAAAACGTTAATAGCAACAAAAGGTCAAGTATTTGATTAGTTTGGGAGTTCAGCGAATATTTTTCAGTTTTTGATTGGTTGAGCCAATTGTAATTTTTAATTAATAATCACAGCACCCTGTTGGAGTAGTGAAAATAGTTGCAAACTGATCTCCAGTGAATTGCACAACCATCAATGTGTTCGAATCACAGCTTTTGTTTTGATCCGGGTGTCAGTGAAGTTTCGGAACGCCTTCTAAAAAATGTAACTTAACTAAACGAGTAGATCCTGTTCTGCAGGCTCTTCATTGCTGGGAACAAGCAAGAAACTGTTTGGTAGAGACAATCCCAGCAACACTAGCGTATTGCGGGGATCCAACTTGAAAAAAAGAAGAAGACACCGAGTGGTAATAAATCTGACAGCTCCCATATTAAGGTATAGGACGACACTTTTAAAATGCTTCTAGAAATCTCAAATGAAATTCTAATTAAAAGCGGTTTGTTGTATGATGTAAGAAAAATCCAAATCTTCTCAATAAAGACATTTTCAGCAAAATAAAAATAAAATTCAAATAATGCCCCTATTGTGCAGTTTTTGATTTTTCTTACATTATACAATAAACCGCTTTTAATTAGAATTTCATTTGAATTTTCTAGAAGCATTCTAAAAGTTTCGTCCTATACCTTAATATGGGAGCTGTCAGATTTATCACCACTCGATGTCTTCTTCTTTTTTTCAAGTTGGATTCCTCAATTGGAATGTTGAAAAAATGGATCAGGATTTTCCTTCTTACTTGCACTCCTTTGATCTAAATGCCGCTGTAGTGTGCGTGCGTTAAACATCACTAAGCCTTATATGTTGCCAAGATCACCAATACTGTTGCACTAGTGATTCCAAAATTGGCTCTCGAACAAAGCCGGTAGGCTTCCGGATGATTCGGAATAACGATAGAAGTAATAAACTTTTGAACTAATAAGAACTAGAACTTGAGCTTAAACAAAAATTAATTGAATTTAAAATAATATACGAGAGTTTCGGATTGTGTGTCAGAGTGGTGTGTTTGCTTGGTTGTGCAGATGTGTGAGTGTCTAAACAAGCCATCGGTATTTATATATTTATTTATTTATTGACATAATTTCAACTGACTTAACATCTTATTGGAATGGGAAAAAGCCATGTGGCGTAAAACCCCTATTTTTAAATCGTATCACTACGTAAATCAACATGAATAGAAGGAATACAAAGCAAGCAAAACTAAATTTATTCTTGTCAGTAAACTTAAAAATAATCTGTCGTGATGGAATCAGTCGTCTCAAAAAGTTCAACTACATAATTGACTTGAAACAAAATGTCATAAATGATAAAAATACATTGTTGAATACATGAACTATGAACTTGGAGCACGTTCTCAAAACTTATCAAAGAGTTTTGCAAGCTTTTCGGAAGTTTTACGGAAAAGTTGTAATTTCTGTGAAGATTGGAATGAGGAAAAGAAAAAATATTTAATTGTCGAAAGTTATTATTTTTTATCAAATTTATGAACCTAGATTTGTTTCAGGAATTATACGAAGAGTTTTGGAGATCTTTTCCAAACCAAAGTTCTGTGCGTATTTTTCAAGCAACGCAAACTAATAATACCTTGAACCCTGGTGAGTGTGAGCTTTTTAGTGTGAAGAAAGATTAGTTATTTCCAATTCTTGAAATTCACGTGGAGACTTTCCAGAGCTTTAGTAAAAAGTTCAGATAGAAACTTCCCAGATGTTTAGGGGCACTTCATAGACGTTCTGGAAAGCATCTTCGAAGTTCAAAAGAAGACTTTACAGAATTTTAGGAAGAGACTTCATTGAAAAAACTTTTTTTCGAGAGAATAATGTCTGAGAATATAGAAACGGGTGGTGAGAGAAAACGTATGAAATTTCTTGGGGTGCAGCAACAACATTGCATTCTTTTAATATGCAAGTTTATTTGTGATTACTTATTTTTAGTTTTCTTCAATTGGTGATTACTTATTTTTGGATTCTTTTTTTTTCGCAGATTTCTTCTATTTTTAATTTTACATTTTCCATATTTATTGCAAGCCTTTCCCAATCTTCAAAGCTCATCTCTTCAAATTTATTCATGTTTTGTTGCAAAATATCTATAAACGTAAAGGAAGGTCGCCCTCCTTTTTTGGAGTTATTTTTATAGTTAGCTGCTAATATTAGTAGTTGCGTATCATCCATCCATACAATGTGAGTCCAATACCTCAATTGAAGGACTCTTATATTTTTGTAATGGTTGTAATCTTTCAAAAACTCTTTATGACTGATATTTTCCTCACTCGTACAAATGGATCTGAGCTCGTTTACGATTTGACGTTCATATTTCCTCAATGAGATCCTTGATTTTTTTGTTAGTGTTGAAAACCCATATCGTAACTCAATATAGCCCTGAACACTACTTTTACAACTGTAGATCTGAATTTTTAAACTCAAGAACATTTTGGATAACCAAGAACATCACAGAAAGATCCTCAAATATTTAATATTTATCAACGAGAATTTAATAATACGTATGCATTTGTACTATATCCTTTAACAACGCTAATGGTGTGAAGCGTAGGCAATCAATATTTTTGTCCTGAACTTCTTCATTATCAGGATGTTCTAGGTCGTCAACTTAGCCTTAAACTTATTATGTAGAACAAATTTGCCCAAGACAGTGTAAATTTTTATTCAGTCTGTGATTTTATACAGCCTCTTGGGGTCATGACCCATTAGGCTTGAAGGGATTAATCAACTTTTAAAGACAAGGCTTAATATTTATGAACTTTCAAATATCGACAATGTTTTCTTAAACAAAAAATGATGCGTAGAAATATTTACGATGTTAAGAACTTGAAAATATTTTGAGCAACGAGTGAGATAATAACGTTCAAAATCCGCTTACTCTTCGTGACGGTCGCAATGCGATAAAAAAACAAAGACGTGTTCCTAAATCTTAAATAGAATTGTTTGTACTCAAGGTTCCAAAAGCTAGGACCCAAGTAGCACACTACGATCATTATTAGTTGTAGTAACTTGATTACGACTTAGCAAGTCGTATTTATGTTATCTCAACCGAATGACAACAAGTGTGCTACTAGGGGAGCCCACCTTGAATATTTAGGATTTAGCTCTTAAGCTTGAAGCTGCACAAAAGAGACGAATGTAGTCCACTCCAGACGTTCTCTGACACTTAGACAAGAGAGTGAGTTCCCTTGGCCTAGACCGTCTGGTTAGCCAGCAACAAACAAAACACACATCTGCATCTTGTGCGAATGATGAAGGATCTCATTTGTAGAGACACTCCTGTTTTACATTGGACAGGATTTCTTCAACCGACTTCCAGTATAATCAATTAAAATAATAGAAATACCGTACAGATTTGAAGTTCTATATTAAATTAAATGTATTCCAAGGAAAGAGCTCACCCGAGGTTTTCATATGCCAATAGTTATCATCAGTAAAACGAGCATCCAGGTCCGTCCAGTGTGTTCTGAATTTCAAATCTGGTCGTTTGAACCTGCTGCCTAGATCTGCGTTGGTGTAACTGGAACTGTGTTACTTAATAAAATCAGCAAACACACGGCTTCAACCCCTGTTTAATAGGACATCTGTAACCTGGACACACCTTTTAAACCCAAAATCACGGGAGTTCAATACACAAAAGCACTGATTTGTTAGAAACTTCAAAGTTAATTTTTTCGAATGATAAAATTTGTTACTGAACCGTTCGCCGCAGGGCTTGCTGAGATCCGTTGGAAGTTTGTGGTGTTGTTCACGCAGACAAATTCTGGATTCTAACCGAGGAAGTGATATGCCTCCTGGATCTCGCCAAAGTCATGTTCATAAAAGGTTTCAATTCCACAACCGTCACATCCAGCATCATCGAATTGCTCGACAAAGATGCTGAACAGCACTCACGTGTATTGTACGAGAAAATTATACTGCATTTTGCTTTCAATAAAATGTATTTATAATTAACACAAAAACATTATCTCACAAACACTTTCTGTTTCTGATATTAACGGCTCAGCACAGTTCGTAAGCCTCAGCAATGCAGACAGAGATCTTTGGAGACTACTAATCACAGTGGAGTTGCGTAGCGTTCATAATTTTCGTAGGCGTACGTAGACTGCTAAGAAAGCGGATAAAGCAATCATAATTGTGCCATAGCATATAGGAATTCTCGCCCTTACTTCCAGTGATTAGCTCCATTTGTCACCCAAACATGCTGTCTCCACACAATGGTATTAAAACGCGATTTCCGCAACAAAAACCTTGATTGAGACCCAAATTGCCCAAAAATTTGGCAAAGCAAAACAAAACAATCGCCTGGTTACTAACCGTAAACAAACCATAACGATTGAACTGTCAAGTTACCGTGGCACACATGGGCACCTATTGGCACCACGATCGGAACACCAGTGTTCATCGTAACGAATAAAGACACACTAAAATAAATCGGCACAAGTGATTATGTGCTGAGCGACTCATCCTTGGTTCAGTGAACTTCCGCAAAATTAAGGATTATTACCAAAAGTTCAAGCATTTATCAAGAAATTCAGGGAGCTTCCCAGAAGTTCAGAAAACTTATAATTTTTTTTTTGGATAATTTCTCAGAAGTTAATAGAACTACCCATGGTGCTCAGGAAACTTCCCAGAAGTAAAGAGAATCATTATTTAACCATACTTCCCATGTCCCATATAGTAGTCAGAGGGGAGGGAAGAGGGTAGTATTCCCATGATTCGAGTACTAATTATTCAACATGCCCTTCGCTCAATTTTAAATACTTCTGTTAAATTTTTCCCAGCCTGCCGTACACTGCCGGAGCTATCAACACTTTCTCTTCATATTATTCGTTCTAGCAAAATTACTGTCCACTTTAGGGGCCTCATCGTAATGACAGAATATTTCCTTCCACATCATCATAATCGTTACTCCACGTATGGAAAATAGAAACATAACAATGATAGTATACTCTTATAATTTTTAATCAATTTCGCGGAATTTCCGCCGTATCCCAAACTCCCTGTTTTGTAAGGTTTAACAATATCTCTGAAATGCAATTTATTTAACAAAAATTCCAACAACTTATTAAAAGTTTTGCTAAACGACCAACTTCTTCGATTTTTTTTAATTTCTAGTAAATTATTAAATTATTTGTGATATTCTTCGTTTTATCATGAAGGATGTACCAACTGAATGGCCAAAGAATTTCTAAGAAGCTAAATGTGCTTCTCACAGTTCCAATAATTTCCAGAAACATATTTCTATTCAGCAAACTTCAGCAAACTTTTTGGAAGTTCAACCAAGTATCTAGAAACGTCATCATTATGATTTCAATAAGTTTATCTTCATAAGCCTTAATATCATGATCTCTACTAGACCTAACGATAGTTTCTAAATAACAACTTATCATGACCAATCAATCAATAAACCGATTGTTCTCTTTGAAGACTCCCTTACTTTTCATTTTTGAGAAATCGAAATAATATTCGGAATCGGAATTTGCAGCCAAACTAGTCGTTAAATCCACAACAGTCACAATTCCGGGAGCCTCTTGATTTCGATTAGTCAGCTTTTTTCGGCAAATGCTGTGGCTGTATAAAACTATGAGAACCAATCGTTTATCAGGAATGTAACGAAACCTATTGGTATTATCAAGCAGCGTGTAGTGGAACGGTATTTTTCTTGTTCCAAATTGCTGCAAGAATAGCAATTTTTAAAATGATGCAAAATTGATCCGGTATAACAAAAAATTTACAACGCCAGTGCAACAATTTTTTTGCGATTGGTCTAAACAAATAAATCCAAACCACGATTTGGACCATCGTTGAAGATGCCCTTAAGGTTAATATTGACCTAGGCCTATGGCAAGGACCACCTTTTCACGTAGACAACATCTCAATAAACTCAGGTCTCAAAATAATGTCAACATTGTATGTTGTTTTTGTTGTTGCTCGTTTTCGTTGTGTACATAATACAAAGCAGAAAGATTTTTTTCTGACTTTCTGTGGTGTTTTACATCAAAACAAACATCCAAAACAAATGATTAGACTTCTATTTGACAGCTGACAGCGGGCCTAAATCAATTTGAGCCCAGGACATCCTGTCTACTCTCAATCACTGCTATTGATATAGGCTTGTCAATGGCCTGTATTGACCGGAACAAACTAATGGGTAAATTTGTTTGGCAAACAAAGTAGGCCGTGTACTGTTCAAAGTTATGGCCCAAACACAATGATAACGGCAACGGAAAACGGCAAAGCCCGATCTGAGTATGCCTGCTTGTCGGAAAGAAAACAGGCTAGATCCAAGCCGATTCTAATTGGACATATCGAAATTATTTGCAGCAACTGTCAAAATTGCCGTTTTCCGTTCCGTTTCCGTTATCATTGTGTTTGAGCAGTTAGGTTGAAAAATATTTGTAGTGAACAGATTACGCAAAGGATAAAAACGTTTCGATGGGTTTTAAATTGATCAAAGTTTTTGTTTCCCTCGTTACCTGATAACTTTGATAATCACTTTCGCGGTGGAGCTGCGCATGCAACCATGAACAAATTATTGAATTCCGACGAATTTCCATCTTGTAGCGGAAAGCTTAAAATTTTATTGTACTTTTTTTCAAACTTCCTTCCATTGCCGGTTCCCTTTTTTGCATTCAATCCATGTTGCAAACAAATCCCGGACCAACTTTTTCAATTTCCGCATCGTATCGCAGCGCAAACATTTTAATGAATTTAATACCCAATATGTACCGGCAAGTGCAGTCAGCGTCAGCGAACGACCGATCATGGTCGGGTGCCATTTGCCGGTTCCCGAAATTGACTAGGCAGGACTAGGATCCGTACCACCAAGAGCGATTTGAGCTCCTCGCTGGCGTTCTCGTCGTTATCGGTTTTTGTTTTGGTCCGAAGCAGGGTGGAAAAATGCGAAATTACCATCCCAACTCTGCTGAAATAACAATTTCATGAATTACGGTCCTGGGAATTTTTTGGAGCGAACGACGAAAAAAAAAAAAAACACGAGGAAAATTCGTATGAAGAAAACTGCGTCACGGTTGGAGTGGATTTGCTACATGAGATGGAATCCCGGCTCCCCCCCGAAGGCAGTTTCCCGTCAGTTCTGTTTTTCTTCCTCCGTCATTCTGGACGTTCGCCTCTTCCACCGTCGTCGTTCATTGTTTAAAAGTTATAATGTGTACACATTTCCTCAGTGCCCGTGGTTTTTCAGGATCTGTCCGTTCGGAACGTTCCCACCACATCATACGACCTGTTTTCCCCAGTCTCTCTTCCATTTCAAAAACAGAAGATTAATACATGTCGGGGGAAAAGGACCGACAGCAACTTTGTTTTGTCATTTTATCGCTTCTTTAGCCGCAGTTTTCCGCACATGTGGAGAACGTTTGAAAATTTGTCCATCCACCTAGGACGATCATCATAACCCAGATTTGTGTGACAGTGCCAAGAGGGACTCTTGGCGAACGCTCCGAAAATATGTGTATCCTGCAGTGAGTGCTGCTGCAGCAGACATCGAATAATAGAATCCTTGTTAAGGATGTCCCTTTCGCACTGGCTGTCGGGATTATGTGCTGCTGTCCTGCTGTCCTACTAGGGTTTGCCGTTGCCAAGCTTGAATTGAAGAAGGGAAAATTTTCGTTTCAGAAATGTTCTGCCAGTAAGCAATTTATTGATCCTGACAGCTCTTGCACACGTGTGATCACGAGTGTGTTGTTGTTGTTGTTTGAGTCGGGTGCTGCGTTTAAGTGGGGTGTTTGTCCGTTCTGAGAGCTTTAAAGTGTTTTGAATACAGTTTGGAAGAGCGAAAATAGCTTTGATCTTCCAATGTTCCAAAGTTGTAAGAAAGTTGGCCGGTTGAATTTGTCATCTAGGAAATTAAGGTTCGTCAAGAGTGTTTGAATTGATCTGTTTGCTAGACTATCGCTGAACAGACAGTCCTGTAATCGCATATTAATTCCATATGGATATTCTTCTAAGCCTATTATACCCTGTCCATTATCATTTTCCAACAGCTATCGTATCGTCACAAGAGCATGAGTATGATTGACCACCCGAGGTTGCTACTCCATCATTGCCTGATCAACTATTATAACAAAGAGAATCAATAAATGATACGTAGGACTAACATACATCCTCAATGTTTTAAAAACAGGTGATATGAAAATAAGTCAATACCGACACCAGCCCCAACCGTATACTGGTCAAATAAGGAGAGGGTAGGAATCATTTGAGATTATACGCGCATTGTTGAAAGCCGAGGAATCTGCAGATCTGCTTTCTGCACTTTCATGAGAATTCACTTGGATTATGGATGCTATTTCCGGATTACTTCCGGTGTGAATGATCTTTACTTTTTATTAGACTATTTGTCACTTTATTGCAAGTTATCAAATTATGAATCCATAAATGTGTCCTTTTTTTTAAGATTTCAATAATTTTATTTGGAAAACACTACTCGAACTCTACACTGCTCGAAGCGATCGTTGGAAGAGATGGAGTGGCTGAATATCGATGTGGTGCCCAAGTCAGCGAACCCGCTCAACGTCTCCTAGCTGCGTCCCATCGAGAATTTCTGGGCCAACCTAAAGCGTAAGATCTACTCCAATAATTGTGTCGTGAAAACTGAGGAGAAGTTGATAAATAAAAAGAAGAAAGAACTCAAAAACATGCTTACACGCATGTTTTCGTCCGCCATGGCGAATGTTCCGGTTAACTGCCGGAAGGCCGCTCACAAGGGCGTAGATTGTTTTTCCAAGTAAGCATTAATTATTACCATCCATGGAAAATTTACCAAAGCAATTATATTTTTTTTCTATTAATCATAAAAACGCAATTATCTGTCTAAGCTTTTTTTTATCACCATCCGTGAAAAGTCCATTTTTTGTAATGCAAACTTTATTTGGCAACCATGAATTTCTTGGCCTCTAATTTACCCACACTTACGCATCATCTGAATCACATCAGTGCAAAAACAGTGAGAAAACAAACAATAGATTCGGGTAAGATGTTAATGTATTTTATGAAAAGCTCCTATCTATAATGTGGTATTTTTTTTACTGATTTTCTCGTAAAGTAAACCGATTTCACAGGAGAATCTGTAAAATTTTCTTCGTTTACGGATCAACTTCCGTAATTTTTTTCACAGATTTTTTTGAGATATTTCAATTATTTGCTTGGAGTCAAGTTGTTTGCATGAAGGTCGACATAAAAGCAGCAAGACATTCCTAATAGTGATTGAATCTGCTGAGGATAATATTTGTTGATGCTCACCACCATAAGTGTGATAACTTTAAAATGTTGCAAAAGCAACTTTTTGTGCTGTTAAAACTAATTTGTGCTTGTTATTCAGGCTAGGCTGTCTTTAATATCAAAATAATTCAAAAACGATAAAAAATGTAAATAATTGGCGTTTAGTTGTTCGTGAAGTACCTATTTATTAGACCGAAAATTTTCCTTTCTATTTTCCATGGTAAATTAAACCCTCGATGAAGAATGGGCTTCCTACACTGCTAATGTGGAAACAAAAAACAATGAGGAAATAAGCTATAAAGTGTGATTCAAAAAGTATGGTAAACAACTTAAATCGCGTACACTACTTGGTTCAAATGCGATGCACCGAAAGTTATTTTTCTACCAGTCCACGGGCCCCAAACAACGGTTATAGGAACAACACAGTTTTTTTTTACAGATTTTTAACAGCCGGATACAGATAAAAAAAAAATTTGGATGTGAAAATACAGATTGACCATGAAAAAAATGTGGCAACACTGCCCCGACCCCCGTTGACATTCCCGGATCCGTTCGCAATCGGCCTCTTGATGTGCCAACGGCCGTTCATATTTCACGGCCACATCACAACTCATTTGGATCTCCTCCATTAACAACAGGTTGCAACCATTGCAACACAAACCCGCTCAAGTGATCCTACGGGCGCACAGTGCGTTGCCCCATAGACAAAAATCAAGTTTCATGTAACTATAAATTAGAAGAAAAATTAGTATCTTCCATTTAAATCCAACTACCTTTGCTTATCTTCGACAGATACGCGTATTTCGTCTACAATGTGCAGACCCTCTAGGATTCAAGTTTCATGTATTTTTAGTCAGGTAATCTAAGTACACAGAAGTCCTTATAGATCAATGACGTCTATATAAGGTCTGGCCCAATAGCCACAACAATATTAGTGGAATAAGCAAAATTCGCTCGTGACACTAATACTACTGCATTCCTTGCGCACGCTACGCAAAAGCTCGGAAAGTTCTATGTCATACTATTTATTTTGATTCGTTCGCTACGTGATTGTTTATTGTATGCGCTATAAAACATAATTTTTCTACCGATTCCAGTCTATCGATGATGGAAAATTGGCTCTATGTCCCTTCTCGATTATCAAACCCCAGCGTTTGAAAGTTAGCGCGGCAAAAAATCAATTACCTCAGTTAAATTCTTTATAAACGACCCATAATATCGGGAGGAAATGCATGTGCTCAATAAAGGGCATTTGTATCATAATTATTTCCACGATTCAGCATTTATAATAAACGTTTAAACCGATGTGTCATGAGTGTAACGTCATGACACGTCGGCTCAGCAATGTTTACATTATTTTTGCTTCCAATACAAGCAAGAAGTGCATTGCCCCAGACCTTATATGGACGTCATTGCTTATAGATGCCGTCTGCTATGTAAATAAATATTTGTAAGCTTGAAAAAGCATCACAACTACTATAACAAGTGTGGAAAGTGACAGATGCCATAAAAGCAAATAAATTCGAATTGCGTCGCGTGTTTTGAACGTTTTTCATCTATCGTAAAAAAGGTCAATGAATAGTGCCATCGATCTTAATCAAATGAAGAACACTAGTCCAGGTTAGTAAAGTAAATCTTGCTCATCAAGTTTATAAATTTTGATCTCAGTTTGAGAAATCGGCATGTTGAAAAGAAATAAATCAACAGAAAAACGAAATTCAAACTTTTAACATTGAATCAAAAAAAGTTCCAACGAGTTCCACCCTAAATCCGGCACAGAAATGTTCCTTAGAGTGTCCTTTAAATGATCGTTTATGAAATAGCTGCAACTTTTTGCAACTATAAAAGATTTTTGATTAATTTTAGGTCAACGTCAATCGGTCTTAAACCAGCAAATATTTGAAGAGTGGGTTGCTTGTGATGGAAGCAACAAAACATCATGTGTAAATCGCTTCGTGGTCTCGACTCTACCTGAAGACACACCAGAGCAGGTTTAAGAAAAAATCTACAAGGTTTGGGTCGTGTTTTGCTCAAAATTGAATACAAAGTGGGTCAAATTTCATCGGGTAAGGAACTTTTTTTATGAAAAAGTATGACGGTTGGTAACAGTCACCAGTTGTGTTCCCTCAACATGATGAGAATGATGATGATAATTCCAATAAAACCCTATCTCGTGGACGTCCTTAGCAAGAATTTTTAAAGTTGTTCTACTAGAACCAAAACACGACGAGTTGCAGAACTAGTTTCAAAAAACGCCCCAGAAGAGCTAGCTTTTGCGGCAAACGTTTCTGCGAATTTTTCCATTCCAGTGGAGGATGGAAACAAATGCTTGAGTCCTGCTCAAGCTCTAGCCCTATTTGTTGATTTAGATCTATCAGAACGGAAGTATATTGTTCTTCGAGACGTTAGTTAGTAACAACGCGACCCGCCTAATTGATTAGCTGATTCCCACCATCATACCAGATCACAAACAATCAACGCTTTCATCGATTAGCCAAGTCAGCTAATTGTGTGTCAAGCCAGACGATCGAATCACTTTCGCCAGAATCACAGCCATCACCGATAGCATGATGTCACCAGACCACCCAGCAAGACGAATCGCCAGAACCCATTAGCAGCATCAGCAGAACCAGATAAACACCCGCATATTCCCACAATCCAGAACTAACCAAGAACTAACTTCTTAGCATAAGTGAACTTTATAATTTAGTCTTAATCGATCAGTGAATAAAAGCGGAGCATAGCTCCGAAAATATATTTTTTTGGTTTTCCTGCAAAGGAAATCCTTAACTGGCGCCCGAATAGGGACCAGTGGTGTGAAATTAAATCGTAGATAAAGTGTAGTGAAACCACCGATAGAATCGCCACGTAAGAGTGAAGTGATCAATTCGAAAAAAAGGCAACATCAGCACCAGATAGTGAAACCGTTAGAAGTTTATCACATCTGATCTACGAGGAAATCTATCCTTATCGCAATCGCAGCCGCACGTTTCGGTCCCAGAGTACCCAGAGTAGCTGACGACTCACATCTGGAAAAAAGGACATCACCGTTCGTGCCGAGAAGGAAGAAAGTCACACCCTGGTTCCACCTCGACCTGGTTTCAATTGCAACCCGGCAATTGGTCGAGTAACAAGGAGGTAATTGGATCCGATAATTACCCGAACACGCGCTCCGAGTGTTCCTGATTTCATCTGTAAGAGGATTTGGAACAGGACACAACGTATCCCGCAGTCTTGAGGAGTTCCCCCATGATGTTCGGAAAGTATTTGTAAGTAAAAGCTAATAAAAATTTTATTACAGACAAGAAAAAGAGTGAAAGTGAAAGTGAAAAATTAGTAAAAAAAAAAATATACAATTAAATTTTTTAACCTGGATCATTTGATAGAATTATTCAAACACTTAAATTTATCTACCGTAAACATGGCGCATAACGCAACGGTAGAAGCTATTTTGAACCGTATTGCCGCACTCGAGGAAGCTGCCGCTCCTCCAGCAGCTCTGAATTACAGTGATCCACCGCTTTATTTTACGAAAGCAGATGGATCGGCAGTTAATCCCGAATCTTTCGAAAAGATCCCTGATCTTGTGAAAGATTTGCCTCTATTTACTGGGGAGCCAAGTGAATTGAACAGTTGATAGTTTGGTAAAGCTTTACCAAACCAATACAGGACATAGTGTGGAACAACAAAATAAATTCCACATGGTATGTAAAACCATTCGGAGAAAAATTCGCGGAGAGGCAAATGACGCATTAGTCGCTTCTAATGTCGGAATAAATTGGAATGTAATTAAAAAAACGTTGATTACCTATTATGGTGAAAAACGTGATCTAGAGACTCTCGACTACCAATTAATGAGCATCCAACAAAAAGGAAACTCATTAGAAGTTTATTATGATGAAGTTAATAGACTTCTTTCATTGATAGCAAATCAAATTAAAACAGACGATAGATTCACGCACCCAGAAGCCTCAAAGGCCCTTATTGAAACCTACAATAAGAAGGCAATTGATGCGTTTGTTAGGGGTCTGGATGGTGACATCTATAGATTCATTAGGAACTACGAGCCTACGTCACTCGCAGGAGCATATAAGTACTGCATAGAATATCAAAATGTGGAATGCAGGAAAATGCTTACTAAACCAAAGTATCATGAAGTCATAACAGCACCGAGAAACTTAATCCCACTCAATCCACCTAAATTACCACCTAGGCCATCCCAACATTTACCGAGACCGAGACGCATAATTCCACATCCTATTCCACACAGACCACTTCCAGTATTCCCAAATAACCATTTTAGACCTCCTGTGCAATTTAATAACTTTAGGCAAGGACAAATCCCAAGACAACCCTTCCAACCACCACCTCGTGTACCACAACGTAACCCATTTAGACCTCCACCAGAGCCTATGGATGTTGACCCATCCATCAGGACTAACCAAGTAAACTACGGCAATAGACCACAAAATCAGTTGAAGAGACCTAGACTTTTCAATATGGGTACAGGGAATTATGAAGGCCCACAAGAAGATATTGACTGTAACGAACAAGCAAATTATTACCCAACGGATGACGAAGAGTATTATGCCGAGGAAACTACCACATACGAAAGATATATGAGACAAATAGAAGCACAAGAGCGTGAGATGCTAGAAGAAGGCATTGAAAATGCTGAACTAAATTTTTTAGGATGAAATCTGCACTGCCATATTTTCTATACTATGGTAATGCAAAAGAACCAATAAAAATTCTAATTGACACGGGTTCGAATAAAAACTTTATTCACCCAAAACATGCAAGAATTTCACATGAAGTAAATAAACCTTTCCATGTGTCTTCAGTCGGTGGAGACATAAAGATTGACAAGTATTCCAAAGGAAAATTATTTTCACCATATTCTGACACTTTGATCAAATTTTACCATTTACCAGAACTTAAATCCTTTGATGCTATTATAGGACACGATACGCTTAAGGAGCATAAGGCCGTAATAGATACATCAAAAGAACAATTAATTTTGGAAAATAAATTCATAATCCCACTGCTGCAATATAAATTGCAAGAAGTAAATCAAATCAAAATTCGCAATGAACACTTGAATAAGTATCAGAGAGAGAACTAAATAATGTCCTCAAGGAATTTCAAGATTTATTCCAACCATCTGATTAGAAATTACCAGTCACCACAAGAGTTAAAGCAGAAATAAGAACGACTGATGAAAATGCAGTCTACAGTAAATCATATCCCTACCCACAAGCATTAAAACCAGAAGTTGAAAAACAGCTAGAAAAGTTAATACACGACAATATCATTAGACCCTCGCGATCACCCTACAACTCTCCAGTTTGGATCGTCCCAAAAAAATTAGACGCATCTTACGAAAAAAAAATATAGAATGGTAATAGATTACAGGAAATTGAATGCAAAAACAATTAGTGACAGGTATCCTATTCCAGATACCTCCACAGTTTTGGCAAATCTAGGAAGAAACAAATACTTCACAACACTGGATTTAGCTTCAGGCTTCCACCAAATCCCAATGTGTGAAAAGGACGTAGAAAAAACTGCCTTTTCAATAAATAATGGTAAATATGAATTTGTTCGTTTACCATTTGGTTTGAAAAATGCCCCAGCAATATTCCAAAGAGTGATGGACGATATTCTCAGGGAACATCTGGGAAAAATGTGTTATGTCTATATAGATGATATTGTCATCTTCGGAAAAACATTCTCGGAACATATGAAAAATCTTAAAACTATTCTTAAGACATTAAGGGAAGCTAATTTTAAAATTCAACCTGACAAGTCCGAATTTTTAAAGACAGAAGTAGAATTTCTTGGCTTCATCGTCTCCGAAGAAGGACTTAAACCAAATATGAAAAAAGTCGAATGCATACGCAAATACCCACAACCAAAAAATTTGAAAGATCTTAGAGCCTTTTTAGGACTCTCAGGATATTATCGTCGTTTCGTAAAGGATTATGCAAAAGTTGCAAAACCCCTTACAAAACTTTTAAGAGGGGAGGATGGACACTGCCAAATATCAAAAAACCATTCCAAGAATACTGCAATACAATTAGATGAACCAGCAATTGCTTCATTTAAACTGTTGAAAGAAATTTTATCTTCTAATGATATTTTAGCTTTTCCAGATTTTGAAAAACATTTTATTCTTACAACTGATGCTTCGGATAAAGCTCTGGGAGCTGTCTTGTCACAACAATTTCACGATGGCGAACGGCCAATTACATTTATTTCCAGAACTCTCTCTAGGACCGAAGAGAACTATGCAACAAATGAGAAAGAAATGCTCGCAGTTGTGTGGGCACTACACAGTTTGAGAAACTTCATATATGGTGCAAAATTAAAAGTTTTTACAGATCACCTTCCATTAACTTTCACACTCTCTCCTAAAAATAACAACGCGAAGTTAAAACGATGGAAATCTTTCCTAGAGGAACATGACTATGAGATGTTCTACAAGCCTGGGAAATCCAACTTAGTAGCTGACGCGCTATCACGAATCCAAATTAATTCCTTAACCCCTACCCAACACTCAGCAGATGATGATGACAGTTCGTACATACCTTCTACGGAAGCTCCTGTAAATGTTTTTCGTAATCAATTGATTTTTCAGATCGGACCTAACTCGTCTTACGAATACAAAGTCCCATTTGAAAGATACAATCGGCATGTATTTACAGAACCAGAATTCACGGTTGAATTCTTGACAAATAAATTACAGAAATATTTAAATCCTGGAGTACTAAATGGTATTTTAACTGATGAGCCTACTATGGGCTTGATACAAGAAATCTACAAAACTAATTACAACCCAAAAATTATAAAAGCAAGATTTTCACAATTAAAAGTTGAAGACATTGAAGAAGAGGAACGCCAACTCGAAGAAATTAAGGAAATTCATAATTTTGCACACCGCAATGCAAAGGAAAACTCATTGCAATTTATAAAAAAATACTTCTTTCCCGGAATGAATAGACTAATTCAAAAATTCATCAAAACTTGCGAAATTTGTAAAATGGAAAAATACGAAAGGCATCCTCAAAAATATATTCATGTAAAAACTCCTAATCCCAAATATCCCGGTGAAATAATACATATTGACATTTTCCTATATAATGCGAATAGCCTTTTCATCTCATCCCTCGACAAATTTTCTAAGTATCTGAAAATACTACCTATAAAATCAAAAGCCATTTCTGACGTGAAAAACGTTCTCCTACAACTTGTATACGACTGGGATTTGCCTGCCCAGATTGTAATTGGTAACGAAAGCTCCTTTGTCTCCAATGTAATCGAACAGCAAATTTTGAACCTAGGCATTCAAATCTACAAAACCCCCGTTAACCATTCAGAAACTAATGGCCAAGTCGAACGATGCCACTCCACTATTCGAGAAATAGCCAGATGCATTAAAGCTTTAAACCCTGACATTAAGCAGTGTATCGAAAAGTAGTTATAAACATTCGATGCGTTATTACGCATAAACTACTGTATATATTTTTAGCGTGTAAGCGCCATTTGCTTTGTTTACATGTCAAAAATGATTATTCGGTTCATTCATTTCCGTTGATAAAGTTGTATTCAAAATGTCGCGAATTGAATTTGAGACCATAAAGAAAATTCTGCACACTTGGTGCACCGAAAAGGGTGTTACTTACAACCAGATTGCGAAAAGAGTAAATGTTCACCCGGCAAGTGTAAAACGCATCATCGAAAAGTTTGGTAAGGAGTGCTCCCTCAAGGATTTACCAAGAAGTGGCCGGAAACCCGGCTCCAGCAACCCCGATTTGGACCAAAAAGTTGTGGATTATATTCAACGGAACAAATCTGCCTCTACTCGCGATCTAGCCAAGAAGTTCAGGACCAGCATCGGAATGATTCAACGAATCAAGCGCAGGAATGACTTGAAGACGTACAAAAAGCAGAAAGTGCCCAAACAAACTCCGGAACAAAAGTCTCGTGCCAAAACCAGGGCTCGAAAGCTGTACAGCTGCATTTTGGACAATGTCGACCAGTGCATTTTGATGGATGACGAAACATACGTTAAAGAAGATTCAAGAACGCTACCGGGGCCGCAGTTTTATAATAAATCTGTTGGGGAACGTGTGCCAACCGCAGATACGACTGTTGCGATGGAGAAATTCGGTCAGAAGGTGCTCATTTGGCAAGCTATTTTGCACATGTGGCTTGCGTTCTTCAATTTTCTATACAAAAGGAACTATAAATGCTGAGATTTATCAAAAGGAATGTTTGAAGAACAGGTTGCTACCATTGTATAGAAAGCACCAGTCCCCTCCTCTCTTCTGGCCAGATTTGGCATCGGCACATTACGCCAAATCCACTCTACAGTGGCTGACGGAGAATAACATCAAGTTCGTAGAAAAAGACATCAACCCACCAAACTGTCCCCAGTTGCGACCGATCGAACGCTATTGGGCAATAGTCAAGCGTATATTTAAGAAGGATGGTACAGTGTCCCAAAACATGACCGATTTTAAGAAAAATTGGGCAGCGGCATCCAGGAAGTGCACAAAGGTCACTGTGCAGAATTTGATGGCAGGTGTCAAATCAAAGGTACGGGCATTCTACAGAAATGAACATGATGACTAGTTTTTCCGTTTGGATCTTTTGTAAACATGTTGAGCTATAATAAACTGAAATAGTATGTTAATTTTAACCATGTTTTCATGCCTATTTTATTATTTGGAAGTTTATAACTACTTTTCGATACACTCCTTACAACAAATAATTTAATTCAAGAAGCAACACACAAATACAACAATTCAATTCATTCCTTTATTAAAAATACACCAAAGAATATATACACAGGAGAAAATAGAGACTACCGTTCAAATGCCCTCCGCTCGTTTTCAATCTTGTATCTTTCAATTTCAAAGCTTGCCGTTGCCCTATACGGAACTATCAATACACTTTCTCTTCATGTCTATGCGTTCTAGCAATAAAATTACTGTCCGCTCCTAGCGCTTCGCATGAAGATGAGTAATTATCTGCTTCTGAAAACTTCATTAATTATTGATGCGATGTGATGTGTGATGTATAATAAGAACCCACCATCAGTGCCAGGATTACCTATGGCTGCAGGACTATTCTCAACAGGTTGTTCTGAGAGAATAGCCTACGTGATGGCTTCTTGTAGCAGGGTCAGCCGATCTCAGTGAGGACCTTTGGAAGACTACGGCCAGAAGGCCGCGTGTCTTCGCTTGACAAGGGACTGGCGACTCCACGAACCCTTGTCCAGTCAACAAATCCTTCGACTGCCTTAGGCTACCCCCCTAGGGAATCCCCGTTATATAGTTGTTAAAGGAACAGTGGAAATTTTTAGCATAAATGATTTATAAAAAGTTAAGACAAAAAGAAGATTTCACGGCTATACTGAACATTAGATTAAATTAACAGATATATTTTTGTTCTTATTTGCACAAGTAAATGTACCGGGATATTGCAAATTTCTACTGTTCCTTATAAAATAGTTGTGGGCAATAAAATGAGGAAATATCTCACAAAAAAAATATTACAATTCAAATAACTTACCATAAAAGCATATGTTGCATCATAAAATCAAGGAATACTAAAGGGTGTATTCGATAAAAATGGCACACAGAAAATCTTCTGTAACTTTTGAATCGTATGACCAAAAAACCTAGAAAATTGAGTAGATCTTATCCATAATGTATTATTTACCATATCTGCCAAGTTTCATAGTTATACATTCAGTAGTTCCAGTCATGTCGTCGAAACAAGAAATTGTCCGTGAGAAAATTGTGTGCACTCACAATCAAAATCCAGGGGCGTCCCACCGGTGGATTGCTAAAAGGCTTGGAATTGCAAATACAACTGTGTCTCGTGTAATAAAAACCTTCAAAGAGCGTCTGAGTGTGCAAAGGAAGGAAGGGAGTGGTCGTAAAAGTGGTCCAATGGACAGTAAAATGGCCAGGAGAGTCGTACAACAATTCAAGAACCGTACAAACTTGTCAATTCGAGATGTCGCTAAAAAGTCTAAGGTGTCAGTCGGTTTTGTGCAGAAAACCATGAAGCGTGCTGGGTTACATGTTTACAAAGTGCAAAAAGCCCCAAACCGGAATGAAAAACAAAACATCACTGCGAAAACCCGCGCCCGGAAACTTTACACGAAGCTGCTCACCAAATCCGGTTGCATCGTGATGGATGACGAAACATACGTCAAGGCCGACTTCCGTCAACTTCCTGGGCAAGAATATTTCGTTGCCAAGTCGAAGTTCGATGTTCCGGAGGATGTTCGAAAGAAGAAACTATCGAAATTTGCAAAGAAGTTTCTAATCTGGCAGGTGATTTGCAGATGTGGTGAAATAAGTGCTCCCTTCATCACTTCCGGAACAATAAACGGTGCGATTTACACGGAAGGCACTCTTAAGAAGCGTCTCTTGCCATTCATTAAGAAGCACAAAGGATCAACTATGTTTTGGCCTGATCTAGCATCCTGCCACTACGCTCGAAACGTATTGGAGTGGTACCGAGCCAACGGAGTCAATTTTGTGCCAAAGGATATGAACCCACCAAATTCACCGGAACTTCGTCCAATTGAAAAATTCTGGGCAATTATGAAAACGGAACTTCGCAAACATCCCAAAACTATAAAAACAGAGCAAGAATTGAAGAAAATTTGGGTAAAAACAATAAAAACACTGGGAAAATCGATTGTACAAAAATTGCTTACACAATAAATGAGAAAGCAAGCAAATATTAGATAAAACTACAAGCATTAAGTTGAGCTAAGGTATTGAATAAAGAGCTTTTAATTTATACTGTTAAATAGAAGATTTTGAAAAAAATTCAGATAAATAATTTTAACGCTTTTGTTACTATCATTTTATATTTACGACATAAATATGTTTTTGGTTATTTGTTTCACGGCATAAATATGTTTTTGAGATATTGTCTTCAAAATATGGTAGAAATAAATTATTTGTTGCTTTGCAAACCAGCTCTCCTCGATATCCTAGAAGCCAAGTCCTGCTGGACGCGCAGCTGCCTCCGCACTTGTCCACATCAACCCGGCCGTCGCCGACATGTCGGAAGCCTTCTGGTATTATCATGATATCTGTGTCTAATATACTCTTCTTGCGCTGATTAATTTACAAACTAGGCCTGCACTCTAGATATTGACACTTGGTTGCAGGAAACCGAATCAATAAGAAAAATAAACTCGCTTATGACCTCTAACTTTACACGGTTGCTAAACAGTACATACGGATCTTCCCCCACAATACCCGCGAACAACGACACTTTGGACCCGAGCTCGTTTGAGCAAAAATCACCAACACACAACAGCGCAATTGATTGTATACCGGTTTTTGAATGAATCGCGAGCACGGCGCGATCCCACGACGCGCAACACTTTCTGTCTGAAAACTTCATTAATTATTGACTGGAATCTCCCAAATAGACACTCAAGAATCTATAACTATGGCGAACCAGCCCAGGTGGCTGAAAGCCACTCTAAAAAAGAAATAAAAAAAAAATCTATAACGAGATAAGGATAATGATCTGCAGCTGGTCGCTACTACCAACACAACCATCACAGCTAACATAACCGTGTTGCCCTTTCACCATTCCAACGTTACAACCAAACGGCCCTGTTTAAGGCCACTAAATAATTTCTTAAGCGTGAATGATAGAATTTTCTATGATAATTACTCACTTAAGTTGATCCAACATTCCATTAGAGCAGCACTTGCTTTCCAATATTTTGCTACAAGACTCGGTTTGGGATTGCCTAATCTAACATTATTTATCGTAGTCTAAGTCAACCTGTCGTCCATCAAGCACAACCCCTTTGATATTTTTAATATATAAATGAACAAGAATTATAATGGCTAATAAACTTACTTTGTTACTATAATTACGTGCACTCCCTCCACATTATCTAATCCGGTTATGATTTCTGTAGAAAGAAAGGAAAGGTTTCCTGGAATGGCAGTAGGCTTCCATCATGGAATGTTTATTGAATGCCGAAGCATTTACCAAAATTTAATTACGCGAGGAAGCTTAGATAGAGAGCGTTTTGTATGAAAAACGGCAACCGGACACTTCAATATTCTTATCGCTGTATGTTACCCAAGTCGATGCTCTTTCCCCACTGAAAATAATCCATTAGGTAATAGTGCATTAATTACTGCCTCGTATCGAATACACCACATCTCCTCCACTGTCCTCGTTCCAATCAACGACAAGGCATGAAACTCAATAGCTAAAGTCCCTCTCACACAACGAACGACGACGATGCCCCATCTGCGGCCATACTAATTGTTATGCAATGCATCCCGCAGAAGATAAACTTGCAAGATGCTCTGCAAATGACGTCTTTGTAAACTTTCCCAACCTCTTCTGCAAATGTGTTCCTGGAACGATCCTGTCACATGGGTGATTGTTATCTTGGCCACGAAACGAACCGTACGGTTGATTGGATATGCTAAATGGTCATTTTGATTAAACCTAATGGTGTGGAATTCATGCAACACGTAACTCGATGGCGGCCAGAAGTGCGGCATAGAATGCAATTACCGATCATCAAAAGACGTTCTGTGACAGCAGGGTAATTAATGTCTTATCCTTCTGACTGACTCGAAAGACACATGACACTGAAGTTGCTTCTATATAAGTTTAAGTTGAAGTAATACTACCATGTTCCAATGATGCACTTTCATGACGGTAAACAGTTTGTATCGGTAGATTTATCAGAAAACTAATTGCAGAAGTAACTTGTTCCATGCTGAAGTCCACCATCGACAGCAAATCCGAACAAAAACAACTTTGGCACTAATCGCTGATTAAACATTACGGCATAAATCCCATGCTAAGCATCGACGGTGGCTCTACTGGTCCCCAAAAAACCTGCATCAACACCAGCTCTCGCCTGGTGATGTGATAAAGCTCTATATTTTTCACGCTTCGACGATAAATTTCCACCACAACCCTGATAATACCAGCATATCCTCTCGTTCTGTTGTTTATTACCAATCGTCTACCCTCGTGGGATCCAACCCAAGTGATGGAGAAGAAGAAACGATGCCAACAGCCCCACTTCTTCTCGCTGATTGCTCCCGACCCTCCATAAATTGCCTTTGATAAATTGTTATTATGATCACACACACATACACTCTATCTCTACACGGAAAAAAAAATTATGATGTAAATAAACATTCTGTTTGCATTTTTTTTCCCTCCGTCGTCGTCGGTTGATGGGCACTCTCCGCGGGATCTCCCCTCTTGACGAATATCCCATTTGACCCGGAACGGCACTGGCGGCTATGAATCATAAGAACTTATCGCTTCCGTTTGGTTCGCATCAGCACTGGCAGCGGGGTGGGGCACGAGGGCATAACCTCGACAGATTAATGTACTCTCACCCGGGGAGCGATAATGATGAACCACTTGGAAAACTGGCGTACGTGTGGATGTTCTGCCCAGGTAGTCTGCACCTGCTAGTTGTTTTATGGGTCCGCGAAGGAATGGGAATTTGTTTTTCTCAACCTTCGTATCGTGTTGTGATCGTTGGACGGGTCGAGATTGGCACCGGCAGGTGGAGCCACTACTGAATATTGAGTAAATCTTTTTGAGATTGCCATGATGACGGATCTCATCTGATTCGAGGCGAGTTGGCGATTCCTATTTTGATAAATGGCAGTTAAGGACATATGAATCAAGTCCCTACACGCAAAAAAACAAAAAATCTGCTGTTGAAACTGCCATTTCGAGGGTTTAGTTAAGCGAAAACGCCAACAATTTTCACCTGCCTATAAATGCGTTTGATTTTACCATGACTCGCATTGAAGTCAACTATGGTGAGGTTGATATCAACATGATTTCTGTCAAATATGCAACAAATCAAGCTGAACAATACATTTGGTCCTAAGTAACATTGAGCGACTCTCTTCGTCGACTTTCTCTTTGCGTCCCTTCGGCTATATTGAAACATGTTCAAGTATTTTCAACAAACAGTACGGTAATACGAAGTGTAATATAGGATCCAATACTTCAAAAACATCAGCAAATCGTTTAATAGACAAACTATTAACAAAAGAGAAAGTCGACGAAGAGAATCTCCCAATGTTACTTAGGACCTAATGCATTGTTCAGCTTGAAATGTTGAAGGCTGTACCATTAACGTAGTAGATTTGACTGAAATTTCATAGTAGTTCTGAACATAGGCATAGTTGGGTAAAACGGTGTTTTTTACTGTAAGATTTTTTTCTGTGTATCACTACGAAGTTTTATGAGCACAAACCTCAAATACTATTAGGACTTCAGGCGTTAAATTTTCAAGAATAGTTTTTTTACTGGAGCATCCATTGGTTAGCAATTTCAGCGTTATTTCTTTTGTTTTGTTTGTGATTTTTGGTGATAGTTAACCGAACCTATAAAACATATGAAAAAAGGACTACCTCCCGTTCCACCTTAAATGATATAGGGCCAGAAGACAGAAAAAAGAAAAAAAAAACTGATGGATAAAATTTAAAGGGATAGAACTCGTCTGTTGTTTCGATATTCGATGAAGCTTCCTTATTTTGAGAGGGGTTCGTTATTCCTTACTATGTTTGAAGTTTGGTTGGAGGTATTATTATTTGAATTTTAAGAACAACCTTTAATTAACTAATCAACACAAAGCTGAACTCAAGCGCACTTCTTCTTCTTCTTATGTTTTTCATTCCTTTTACGTTTCTGTAGGAGGCAATTGTTGGTTTCTTAATTGAGTGCTTCACGTTCAATCACGATGGTAACGAAAAACGTTTTGTTACTCCTTGCGTGAAATTGACGGTTACCATATGATGTCTCACTGGAATCGAGCGTAGCGAATTGCAATCGATTTACAGACAATTCAAAGCGAAGGATTCCGATTTAGTATTTTTGATCATTTTTGCAACACACTTATTCAACAACTGCGCATTTTATGTCAAGCTGGTTCATTTTGATTTGGTTCAGAGGCTCCGCGTCGCTGTCAACCACATATACACTCTCGCGTCACTTTACTCAATTTTTGAGTACAATTGTATGCTATCTCTTTTTCTCTCATGGAAATGTTACTCAATTTTCGTAAAAAGTGGATCTACTCAAAAATTGAGTTGATCCACTTTTTAACGAAAATTGAGTAACATTTCCGTGAGAGAAAAAGAGATAGCATACAATTGTACTCAAAAATTGAGTAAAGTGAAGCGAGAGTGTAGATGTTCCATAGCTAACATAATTTTGACAATTTTAGACATCTGACAACATAGACGTAGCCAGGATTTTGAATAGGGGAGGGCAAGCTTTTTTAGAGAGAGAGAGAGTGTTCTGGAATTTAAAAAAAAAACAGAAAGGATTTTTAAAACCTTAGGTTTTTCACATATTTTCAAACCGAACCGCATAAAATAGAAACCATTCTAAAATCTAGCGGGTACTGTCATGTGTCGAAACATTCGCTATACAGTGGTGTTGGATTTTTGTATAGGATAACCACCAAGTTTGTCAACAGTTTGTATTGAAAATGTACTCTTCCTCCACGACCCTCTCACCCACACTGAAAATTATTTTTTTCTTTAATTACGAAAACAAAAGTAGGACTAACACATCTATTTAATGGTTTCTGCAACGAAATTGAATTGTCCTTTTCAAAAAGCTACCTTCGTATTCAATGCCACACGCGTATATGTTCGTTCGTTGTACGAAAATAACACAAAGTGCTACGAATATGTTTTTGCCAATAAAAAAGAAACGTCTCTCTGGTGAATGCAGGATTGACTGACAGATCTTTTATATTGACTCAGTATAAAAATGAAAAAAAAAGCGCAAACAGCAAGAAGTTGTTCAGCATATTTGGTAATGTTTCTGACATGAGATTCGGACTTTTATGACAAGATCTCACTAGGTCATGATGACTCGTTACAAGTTACTTGATTACTAAGTATTAACTTTTAACTCTCAATAACGCATGAATTTCTATTATGTGATTTCAGCTCACCCAAGCAGTAATACCAACATGTATGAGTACGATTGAAGAGAAGCAGCAATTGGTTGATCTTCACAAAATTTATTTCGTGCATTGATAAAAAGGTTTAATGATAGCATATGATAGCAATGTTTCATACAATTCACGAAACATTTGTTCTATGCACAAAATCCATGTTTAAAAAACGAGTGAAAGCTTACGTACGGAAACAACTTTTCAGTACATATATTGACAAAGCAACACCGCAAAAGCACAGTGTTTTACTCTCCGTGCTCACAACGTTTCAATTTTTTTCTGGTTGTTCAAAAAATAAGTTTCGTTTGTTTACATTCTGAAAATGATTATACTTACTTTTAAAAATTTCGCATGGCCATTTATGGTACTACTAGATGAATCAAAGAACTGTTTTAAACTTCCAATAAAAAAAACAATGCACACAATGTGCTCTAAATTCACCAACAAAGCAACTTTTTCCGAAATCAAATTTTGAATGAGAAGTAATGAATATCGAAATTGATAGCAGCTTTCTTCTTGGTTCATGCGAGTGCTCTCGACTTTTTGTGGTATGCATTTGATTGATGTACTTCTTGTCAATGAACCTATTCATCTTCTTTTTGTTTTATACCATTGTCATGCTAAACAGTAAAAGAGTGCTTATGTTTGTATTCTATTTCACAATTTTAAATTGATTCGCATAAATTGTTCTTAACAAGCTCCTATTTTCTTGATACAGTTGTAAAAATTAAAAGTTTACGAAAAAAGAGGTTGCTTCGGCATTGGCTGTGAACGGTTGTGTCGATGCTTTATTAAGCCCTTTATTGCTATCAGGCATGGCACGTTTCGTATTATTTCGGTTATGCGAGTGATCGAGTGTGCAAAGAAAAAAACAACAAAAATGTATCCTGGTGAGATGTGGTGGATTGCGGGAGAGTGGATCAATTAATTGTGATCCATAATATTGGTTTGCCATGCTCGTCGTTCCACCATATCCTGGAGCAATTAAATCACTATTCCCTTTTGTGAGTGGCTCCAACAGTATATCTATTGTTGATATGGAAACGTTCATATAAGAAATCGGTACTATATAAAAATATTTTACTGAACACCGCGTGAAATCAGCTTATCGTTTACTAAAAACAACCCAATCATGTTATTCAACATTCTAAGGATTTCTTGTGAACGTGCAGTAGCGGTCTTGGCTTCCATTAAAGCGACTATCACGTCAACACATTCCTATCCTTTCCTTATTTGACCTGCATTCGGGCGAGGCAGGTGCCAATTATTGCCTTAGTTTGAGATAACTAGTTTTAATATATTGAGGATTTATGCTAGTCCCACGCATCATATGTTGGTTCTCTGTGTAATAACAGCTGATCTGGCAGCAACAAAGTAGCAGCCACGGGCGGACAATCATGCTTATTATCTTGCACATGCTCATACAAACGGATTAAATCAATGAATAGGATAGGACAACTGCAACATTTCACTCTGATGAGCATGCTGTCTTGCATACTCACACGCTTATTGAATGACTGATTCGAAAATCGGATACGAGTCGTCTCGTCTCGACCGGATAATATCGTAGCATATGCTCTATTAAAATCTCTTGGATACGGAAACAATACTTTAAAATATTGAATCAAACTATATAGTTATTATATATTCTTAATAACATGAAACTACAGTACCGTAAAACAGAAGAGCCTTGGTCAGCGATGTAACATTGACCGGTTTGACTCATGAAAAGTTTAAATAAGCATTTTCGATTTATACACTTTCTAACTATGAATTATGTTTCTTTATCAAGTATTGTTTGGCTTCCGAAAGCTTTAACATTGATTTGAGTTTGTTGATCGATATTCAGTTTGTTGATCGCCAAGAATTGAAAATTTTTATTTAGCTTTTTCAAGTTTCAGCTAGCGGGGAAAAAAGCAGCCAATGCGTCAAATAGTTACCATTGAAGGTGTGAAATATCTCTATTTTTTGGATACGTTAGGTTAGCTAGGTTGTATTCTTGATTAAAGAGAAAAGAGGGTCATAAAATTTGAAAATTACTATCTGAAAAAAAATCTCATAAATGTCCACTTTTTGTACATTTTTACTACTTCTAGTTACAAAATCAATACAACATCACGCTATTTCATTGTTTTTTTTTATTTATGTTTATTTATTTATGT
>JASCZW010005098.1:0-72000 GCA_034211315.2 Aedes japonicus | reverse complement strand
TTGTCATATTCTTCAGCAGTTAGAGCAGGATACTTTGGTGATATGAAAACCGAGTTGGGAGTTTGTTGATTAACGGGTTGATGGGAGGCGTTTCGGATCTCCCCACTATGCAGACTCGCGTCCTCTTGTGTCGTTCGCGTGGTATCCAATCGTTGTCCGGAATCGAAGTCAATTTGGTAGCTGATTTCAGAGATGTTCTGGCGTGGTAGTGGATGTCGTTCTTCAGTATTGTTGTCAATGTTCGTAGCGGGGTTGTTTTCATCGGTGATCAAGAGTTTTTTCCTATACAGTTTTGAGTCCATTGTTTGTTTCGTTGTCAGTGGATGTGCTGCTTGTGTCAGGTTGCGTCGAAGTTCGTTTACCCCGATTTTTAGTTTCGGTGGGCGATATCTCAATATATGTCGCTTTCCACTTCTACTACGGGTTTGAATACAATACTCAGGTTTATTTTTTTTGGCGATTATGGGGTGGTGGAGAGAGAAAGTGTTTGTCTTTACGAGATTTTCTGTCATTGGAGTTTGGCGATAATGCTGGCAGGTTCTCAGAGTATATGGTACTTTTTGCGTATGTAGACGTTTGTTGACAGGTTGGATTTTCACTAATGGTTGTAGGTTGGCTGGGGGGTTTGATTTCAACAGCTTTTTAATGGTAGCTAGCTCCTGTACTAAAGTGGCTACTTGTTTTGGAGTGTGGATATTAACTGATCTTTGGCAGCCAGTTCCTTTTGTATTTGCTCATGAAGAACTCCACTATATGTTTTGTTTTTGTTTTCTTCAGCGTGAATACGCCGTGCTTCAGCGAAAGATATACGGTGATCGACTTTTATTTTAACAATTTGATCCTCTTCTTTGTATTTTGGACATTCACGTGATGTCACTTTGTGTCCAGATTTACAGTGGAAGCACTGAGGGGGATTGGTACATTGATCTCCCTCGGGTACATTATGTGATACAGAACAACGCAGGCAGATTTCGGATGGTTGGCAGAATTTTTTTGAGTGTCCGTATAAGCCGCAGTTAAAACACATCATTGGCGTAGGGTAATATACTCGAACTTCAATGCGGAGTACGCCAAAGTATACGTAGTCAGGAACGATAGTTCCATGAAACGACAATACTACCAAGGGGTATTCCGAAGGGTTCCATCAATTCGTTTTTTGATTCTGCGCACTGTGTGCACGCCTTGCGAAGCTAAGTGCTGCTGTATGTCTTTTTCGTCTTTGTTGATGGTATCTGGATCGTATACTACACCTTGTACTGTGTTGAGAGTTGGGTGCGGGGCAATCTCAATCAATGTGCCGTCTGTTAGCTTTGTCATTTTGATAAGCTTTTCGACGGTGTTTTTGGAGTTTGTGCGTAGGAGATAACGCGATCCACGGCCTTCGCGGACTGCATTTATTTTTCTAGCTTCTGCGACGCCAATTTCCAATTCAATCGAGGTTCCGACTATGAAAGGATCCGGTAATGCAGCATCTTGTTTTCTAGCATTGTTAGGAGTGGTTTCCCTTTGATTGTTAGATGTGGTTTCATTTGGTTTTCGACGCAACACTAACACTATTACATGACCCAAATCGTTTGGATCAAGCATCCAATCAGGTTTATTACGTCGGCTGGTGGTACCCCATGGGGGACCAGAGGAGCTGCCGGACATTTGTCCGGTGCTGACGTGCACTATTTGGTATTCACTTTAACTTTGTTAGTACTCGGGAACAATGGTATATTTTCACTACAACAGCGACGTTTGTATGGGTAATAACACTAACTGAAGCAGCAACGCGTGATATTTGCACTTCTAATTTCTTTATAATTGCACTATCAGTTTGTCTTATTTCGGACGAACTTCACTTTATGCACTTGAATATCGGTTGTATGTACCATATGGTCATCAGCCGTCTTGGTTTAGGATTATAATTTAACCGAAATATGATAATTTGGTTAGAACTGGGTAACTCGTGTCTTTATACGAACGTATCTCGAACACGACTGATCAAATTTTTAGATTTTCAGATTTTGATCTTATATTCTTAGATATGTACATTTTTAGATTTTTAGCTTTTAACGGCCACAAGTACTTCACGCGAAAGGTTATTGTAGCGGGATTAACAATTTCGGCCAGTAACGGTAAATGTTAATAAAACTATTTTCGTACACGACAATTACGAAATCTACAAAGCTTCTCTTGGCAATTGAATTCTGAACGCTGAAAAAACAATAATAATAACCTTGATCGCTATGCTTATCATAGTTTCCAAATCGCTTTGTAAATTTGTAAATAGTAGTTTTAGTTGTTTTAGTCATAAGCAAATTTGAATTCCCCAACCATTTGAATTCAACCTGAAATTATAATTGCATGCGACACTGTAAGATATTGATCATTCTCTCGATCGCTTCAAAGCAGCAACAGAATTTAAATCCAGACAGTTGCAAATAAATAGCAGAAGCGTTCGGTAGCTAACCCGTGTTTGTGATTCCCGCCTTTGTCCTTTTGAACAGTGAAATAGAATACAGTATAGTGCCACCAAGTGACTCCCGCGTCTATTTTATTAAGCAGATCCGAAACGATCCACGTTACCGGTAGTTTCCTTCGGTCGAAACAAGCTTTGCGTGCAAGCTTTTCGTGCAAGTCGTGAGTCGACTGTGAGTGAGATTCGGGACATCAAGTCTCACGGTGAAAGAGTGTAGAGACATTGCGTGCAGTGAAAATATTGGTACAGCAGTGCTTTTTTGGCGGATTATTCAATCCGATGGTTTGTGGCTCCGTTAGCAGAAATAACGGGTAGAAAAACCTCCGGTGGCCGGCAAATAGAGCCCACGCTCGAACATTGGTCCTTCGAACCGGATCGGAGGAAGCAGCCAAGCTACATTTCAACGCTCGAAAGGAATAATTCGCCATCGTGGTAAGTGGTCAAGGACGTTGACCACTGAAGGTAGGCCATTCAACTTCATTTCTATTGAGTCGAAGTCATTTGTATTCGACTCCCGATCGGCGCCAATTGTTTTGCACCAATTACTGTCTTGCTAAGACAACGCAAAATCTATGTTTGCATGGAGAAAGGCGAAGCATGAACGATCGATAATATTACGAGCTGATGATAGAGTGACGTTTTTGCAATTCGTCAGCTGTGGTGGCATATAGGCTTTGTTAATTAGCCGTTTGAATTAATTGCTCGAGGTGCACCACACGGTGTCGCACATACTTGTTGGCACAGTGGTGGAAATTGAAATTTCAAAACTATCAATTGAATTTCATTATTTTGATTCTGGGGTGGCGTTCTAGCGGATCCGCGATTCGTATAAAGGGGCACTTAACGCGTCGGGAAGGATTACTCGTTTCGATTAGTGCTCTCTTTCGGTCGTTCGTTTCGTGTTCGTGTAGAAGCATCACGTGTCGCGTCGGGAAGGATTTACGTGCGATTATCCGTGGTGTTTCCGTCGTTCTCGCGTAGTTCAGCACAACGTGACGGAAAGAGTAATCGTGCGAAATCATTGTGTTGTTCACGTCCGGTACGCGCAGTTCTGTGATCAAGGTGGTAGATAGTGATGGCAAGCAAGAAGGAGAAGAAGTTAGCGGAGGATCAGCTAGTCCTAAAACGGGTGTTGGCTCTTCGAGATGTGGTGGAAAGGTTCGTCAGCGAATACGAGCATTCACGGGATTCTGCAGAAGTGGCAGTACGGCTGGATACGTTGGACCGAATAAACAAGGAATTCAACAATATTCAAGCGGAAATAGAGAAACTAGATATTGCGGAGAACTTCGAACAACACATCATCATTCGCACCGACTTCGAGAATCGTTTCTGTCGACTGAAGGGTTTTCTGCTGTCTAAACGAGAACGAAGTCATCCTCTGCTGAGCTCTACGATGTCATCATCCTTCGCTTCGATCCACAATTCAACCAACTTCCATCATCGTTTGCCAAAGATCGACCTGCCGAAGTTTAGTGGGGATGAATCCCGCTGGATATCATTCCGAGATAATTTCCTCTCCATGATTCACAGCAACGATGAAATACCGACGGTAAACAAGCTTCAATACCTGTTGCAGTCTTTAGAAGGAGATGCCAAAAAACCGTTTGAGAGTATCGACATTCAAGCGGACAACTATGCGTCGACCTGGGATGCTCTCATGAAAAGGTACGACGATAAACGGTTCCTTAGGAAGGAATTGTTCAGGGGTTTGTTCGATTTATCGTCAATGAAGCGTGAGTCGGCACAGGAGCTGAATACTCTAGTTGATGACTTTCAGCGGCATGTTAAGGCGTTGGGCAAACTTGGTGAACCCGTAAGGCACTGGGACACTCCACTCATCTTCATTTTGTGTAACAAACTCGATGCATCAACTTTGCGATCCTGGGAACACGAAACTCGTCAAAAGGAAGAGGTGAAATATGAGGAACTAATCGAGTTTCTCACTCAACACGTTCGAATGCTCAAGTCAGTCTCCAGCGATCTGCAGCATCGCTCCCAAGGGTCTGCCAACAAGGTGGTCGGTGCAATTCCGAAGAAATCATTCTCAGTGAAGTCTATTGCAAACACTGTTGCGAACGAATCAAATCCGAGTCCTTTACAATGCCATGCATGCTCACAGAAACACCAACTTTATCAATGTCCGACCTTTGCCAACCTCAACGTCAAACAACGTCGAGAACTGATCTCTCAGCGAAGCTTGTGTTGGAACTGCTTTCGTCCCAATCATCAAGCGAAGATATGCAAATCCAAGTTTTCGTGCAGAACGTGCCATTCTGAGACACCACACGTTGTTGCATGATCAAGTTTCTTCTCCAAAGGCCATACCGAACCCTGCAACCAAATCAAGTCCTGCCAATTTGTTAAATTCTACTCCACAACCACTCATTCCATCCACGTCTGCGAACGTGGGGACCACTGGATCGCTGAATCCACCCGAAGTGAACCTCTCCGTTCAATCACACCACAGTACGGTCCTACTGGAAACGGTTGTTCTGGTTATTATTGACAAGCATGGTAAGGAAATTCATGTAAGAGCTCTTCTCGATTCAGCGGCGATGTCTAACTTCATCACGAAGAAATTGGCAAACACACTTGCCACCCGTCAAGCTTCCGTAGACATTGCTGTTGCTGGAATTGGTGAATCTGTCAAACAAATCAAACGGCAAATCACTGCTACGATTAAATCACGAACAAGTTCCTTTTCCACCACTCTCGAATTCCTGATAATGAAGAAACCAACCGCCAACTTACCAACAATTCCCATTAACACTGCAACATGGAACTTACCACACGTTTCATTAGCCGATCCGCACTTCAATATTCCGGGCATGATCGACATAATCATCGGTGGAGAATGCTACCATGAAATACACACCGGAAATCGCTTGCCAATCGGTGACGGTCTACCACTGCTGGTCGAAACACTCTTCGGGTGGGCAGTTTCTGGAAGAACACCAACCAACTCTTCTATCGTACCACCAGTTTGTTATCTATCAACTGTCGACCGATCCCTAGAAACAGCACTCCAACGTTTCTGGGAACTAGAAGGCCGTCGATCATGGCCCGACGTATTCCGCTGAAGAAAAGGAATGCGATGAGATTTATGCCACTACTACCACCCGCACTCACTCAGGAAGGTACATCGTACGCCTTCCTCGGTCCAAAGATCCGCAAGTCACCCTCGGTAGTTCTCGAGCAATTGCCACCCGCCGATTCAATAGCCTCGAAAGACGCTTCGATAAAGATCCCGCCTTGAAGGCAAACTTATCATGCATTCATCGAAGAATACCTTCATCTTGGTCACATGCGCAAAATCGATGTTGTTGATGATGAAATTCCGCACTACTACTTGCCACACCATCCTGTCTTCAAAGATAGCAGCACCACAACTAAAGTGCGCGTAGTATTTGACGCGTCTTGCAAGACGTCTTCAGGAATAGCACTCAACGACACACTTCTCGTTGGTCCAGTTGTGCAACAAGATCTCGTCACCATAACAATTCGGTTCCGTTTTTCATTCGATTGCCTTTGTCGCTGACGTAGAAAAAATGTATCGACAAGTTCTTCACTATCCCGTCGATCAACAATTCCTGCGCATCTTGTTTCGCCGTAGTCCAGTGGATCCACTCGATACGTACGAACTTCTTACGGTTACGTATGGTACGGCGTCAGCTCCTTACTTGGCAACTCGGACCTTGCAACAGTTGGCCAAGGATGAAGGAGACAAATATCCAGAAGCAGTAGAAGCCGTGCGTCAAGATTTTTATGTAGACGATCTCTTGTCGGGTGCGGACAGTCTCGAATCAGCAATCGATAAACGTCGTCAAATATCCGCTATGTTGGCGTCAGCTGGTTTTCCGTTGAGAAAATGGGCATCAAACACACCGGAAGTCTTAGAAGACATCCCAAAGGAGGACCTTGCAATTCAGCCCTTTCACGATTTACAAGACGATCAGTCGGTGTCAACGTTGGGACTAATCTGGGACACAAGAACAGACATGCTTCGTTTCAATGTTCAGATGCCACTGCCAGCACCGATCCTAACCAAGCGCAAGGTAATTTCCTACATAGCTAGGATTTTTGATCCGCTGGGCCTTGTCGGTCCGGTCATTGTGACAGCCAAAATATTCATGCAACGTTTGTGGAAGCTGAAGACCGATGATGATCGTCCATATGAGTGGGATAGACCGCTTCGCTTCAAGAATGCAAAATGAATGGAAGGCATTCCATGCAACGCTGGATGTCTTGTCTGAGTTACGGATTCCCCGCTTAGTTTCTATCGCCGCTCTTCCCCAGATTCAACTGCATTTATTTTCGGACGCATCAGAGTTAGCCTACGGGGCGTGTTGTTACGTTCGATCCGAGAGCGTTGATCGTATTCTTGTACAGCTACTGACATCTAAATCAAAGGTGGCACCACTCGCAACCAAACACTCCATCGCTCGACTAGAACTCTCCGCCGCAGTCCTTTCTACGCGACTCTTTCAAAAGGTTCAGCAATCGATCAAGGTCAACATTGAAGCCATCTTTTGGTCAGATTCCACCACTGTTCTGCAATGGCTTAACTCTCCACCAAATCGTTGGAAAACTTTCGTCGCCAATCGAGTGTCAACAATCCAGTCGAACACAGAGGACATTCCTGGAGACATGTTGTCGGTAGTGAAAATCCAGCTGATGAACTATCTCGTGGCTTGGCACCCACCGAGCTTCAAAACCAATTACGGTGGTGGAACGGACCACCATGGTTGTCGAAAACTTCAAACCACTGGCCACATGCGACTGTTCTTGAAGAAGAATCGATATCGGCTGAAGAGGAAGCTCGCAAGGTTGCACTGATATCACTAGTTTCGGCAGAAAATCAGTTCATCGACGAGTTATTCACTCGCTACTCCACGTATACCAAGCTACGCCGAGTACTTGCTTACTGCATAAGGTTTATTCGTTCACTTCAAGCTGTGACAATAAGATCTGCCGAAGCTTCATCTCGACTTCTAACAACAGCTCATCTATCAGAATCTGATTTTGCGTTAGCTCGGCTTGCTCAACAAAAACTCTATCTGGAAGAACTAACTGGTCGCAACAGTTCATCAATCGTGAAAACTGCTTCGTTGAGATGGTTGCACCCATATCTCAGTGACGACGGGCTAATTCGTGTCGGTGGTCGACTTGCAAATGCTAAAGTTTCAGAAGCAATAAAACATCCCATCATCCTGTCGGCTAAGCATCCATTAGCTCGTTTGCTTGCTGAACATTATCATAAGACTCTCCTCACGCTGGACCCCAACTGATGTTAGCCACCATACGCCAAAAATATTGGATTATTGGAGGGAGAGATCTTGTTCGCTACACCTATCATCGATGCAACAAATGCTTTCGCACAAGGCCGATTCTCGTTAAGCAAAGCACCGCCGATCTACCAACTTCTCGTGTCGTACCAGCTCGTCCATTCTCTATAAGTGGCGTCGATTATTGTGGCCCAGTATACCTTAAGTCCACAGTTCGTAATCGTGCGCCTGTCAAGGCATATATTGCGATCTTCGTATGCTTTGCCACAAGAGCCGTTCACATTGAGCTGGTGTCAGACCTTTCTACGCCAGCATTCCTTTCTGCATTACGTCGTTTTGTTGCTCGTCGTGGCCGCATCCGAGAACTCCATTCCGACAATGGGACTGCTTTCAAGGGAGCAGCCAATTCACTCCATCGCATATATGATATGTTGAAGCTCAACGACAATGATCGAGATTCGATCTTTGGTTGGTGCGCAGATCATGAAATCCAGTGGAAATTTATTCCACCTCGCGCTCCACATTTTGGAGGATTGTGGGAGAGCAGCCGTAAAATCTTGTAAGCATCATCTTTTGCGAGAAATTGGTTCCACATCACTTAGCCCTGAGGATATGAACACATTGCTTGCACAAATCGAAATGTGTTTGAATTCTCGTCCTTTGACTCCGATTCCGACCGATTCAGCTGACCTTGAAGTGTTAACTCCAGGTCACTTTCTTATTGGGTCAAACCTGCAAGCAGTCCCGGAGGTGAACATTGTCGAAACACCGAATAATCGTCTAGACCACTGGCACAGAACACAACAGCTGTTTCAGCGTATCTGGAACCGATGGTATCCGGAATATCTTTCTCAACTACAATCACGTGCCAAGGAAGGATGCAATACACCGGTGAAAATTCAACTCGGACAGATTGTGATAATAAAGGACGAGAATTTACCAGCAGCGCAATGGCCTCTGGGTCGTATCATCAAACTCCATCCCGGTAAAGACGGAATAGTTCGGGTAGTTAGTATGAAAACTGCCACTTCAGACAGCGTAGTACGACCAGTCGCCAAAATCGCCCTACTACCGTCATCAACCTACACAGACGATCCCCAATGAGCAAGCAGAAACTACAAAGATCGGTAGAGCAGTCCGAAACTTGCTCGACGCCTATCTGAACAGCAATCAGGTGATTAGCGTTCCAACATTTCTATTGTCTCCTGTGCGTTCTACCGGGTCTTTTATTTCACAGCTCATCATTCTACTTATCGCTTCATTGTACAAGTTCGAACTTCGTTCATTCATCTAATCAGTGTACTGAATGAGACGATTCATGCACCATCCGACCGATGTGTGAGATCAACGATCGTGTTAGACGTCCCGTCATCGTGTTCGTTTTCCCGAAGTTCGCCGATTCCAAGAAGAGAGAGTTCGTTGTATGAGAATAAGTATTGTGAGATATTGAAGCAGTGTGACTGTTTCAAGGTGGCCGGAATGATCGCTATGCTTATCATAGTTTCCAAATCGCTTTGTAAATTTGTAAATAGTAGTTTTAGTTGTTTTAGTCATAAGCAAATTTGAATTCCCCAACCATTTGAATTCAACCTGAAATTATAATTGCATGCGACACTGTAAGATATTGATCATTCTCTCGATCGCTTCAAAGCAGCAACAGAATTTAAATCCAGACAGTTGCAAATAAATAGCAGAAGCGTTCGGTAGCTAACCCGTGTTTGTGATTCCCGCCTTTGTCCTTTTGAACAGTGAAATAGAATACAGTATAGTGCCACCAAGTGACTCCCGCGTCTATTTTATTAAGCAGATCCGAAACGATCCACGTTACCGGTAGTTTCCTTCGGTCGAAACAAGCTTTGCGTGCAAGCTTTTCGTGCAAGTCGTGAGTCGACTGTGAGTGAGATTCGGGACATCAAGTCTCACGGTGAAAGAGTGTGAAGACATTGCGTGCAGTGAAAATATTGGTACAGCAGTGCTTTTTTTTGGCGGATTATTCAATCCGATGGTTTGTGGCTCCGTTAGCAGAAATAACGGGTAGAAAAACCTCCGGTGGCCGGCAAATAGAGCCCACGCTCGAACAAACCTAAATACTTTCAAGACAATGAATAAAAACCATGTAGGCCTTTGCATAATAATGAAAAGTTTATTATACTTGATGAAATTAGTCAGGAGCAGATAATTTCTCGTCTCGCAGGTTTTGAAATGGAACGATACAAGTTTGAAAACGAGCGGAGTGCATTGAACATGGGAGAATACTAAAAACAACAATCAACATGTAGAAAGCCTATAATGGGGAGATCCATTAACTCATACTGGGGGGACCAGTATTTGCACCACTCACCGTCGTTCCTCTCAGAGATCTATAAATAATAGTATGATGAGAAGAATAAATGTGTGAAATAGTCGGTACATGCTAAAAATAAACCCAACAGCAGGAGATAATTTCTCAACCACGTTAGGCATTATTGAGAGAGGGACAAATCGCTAGGACCAGTTCAAAGCAATAGGTAGAACTATATAAGAGCACGATCGGTTGCATAATCTTTTACTAGTCAAGGGGGTAGCTTGGTAAAAGACTATGTGCCCGATCGGATACTACCGTTCTTTCAATTTCAAAGCCTGCCGTTACCCTATACGAAACTATCAAAACTTTCTCTTCATTTCTATTCGTTCTAGCAATAAATTACTGTCAACTCCTAGAGCCTCGCATGGAGATGAGAAATTATCTGCTTCTGACAAATTTCATCATAGATCGTTACTCCGCGCATGGTAGAATACAAAAAACAACAATCTAAGTGTTATTATACTTGGTTATTTCTTATAGTTACGCTTCTGAAACTGGTAAAGTTTAGTGATAAAGACATAAACCGAATTCCTGAGTTTAATGATAAAGACATAAGCAAGTATTCCTCGTCGTCTGGTAACAGCGCACTACTGGCAGTAAAATCATTTGGTCAAACCAATCCAAAAAGTTTGTGAAAAATTTGCCACCTCGGAAAAGAAAATGTGATCTCTGATGTTGATTGAAAGGATGACAGGTGTTGTCGGGTTTAACAACAAGAAATACAACACCGGTGCGGGAGACGCAATGTTGGTCTATTTTAGTTGGTTCTATTCAATTTTTGCTAATGTAAATCAAGTATACAGAATTCCCAAAAATAAACCTTTAGCGGTGGCACTAAAGATATTTTATCAAACCATTGTTATTTTATCTAAGTGAACAATACGTTAATAATTTGTGGCTATTTTATGTGGATCTAGGCTGCATTATACGGTTTTACGTTTTAATTTAACTTAATTTAGATTCTTCGAATTAGGGAAGATTAACTAGTGAGATCATGGTATCAAATTTAAGGATATTGAAAATAACTTGAATATTAATGTCTCAATTGCCTTGGAGTAAACCAGTCATCTTGATAGCATCATGATTTTGTACATTATCACAGACTTAATCATATATTTGGCTCATAGGCCGAATAATCATCATTAACCTATATGACGAGTTTGTTCTAAATTTCATTGATTCATGAGATCTTCTATTGTGCAATTATGTAATTCGATCCAACTTTCAGATGGGTCGATCGACCAAAATAGCATCCCAAGAGCAACCTTCCCAAACTGAACTATTGTAGACCCCGGGTAAGCCATACATCCACCGCATGAAACTCTAACCCCCATCTAGAGCATATAATTTGTGTGTGCTCAGTTAACAACTCATATTCTCCGCTCTAAGAACTCGTTCGAGAAACAACATTAACGACAATCCTCCGATTCCAATCCGATGCGGTTCTTTCTTGAACACATAAATTTTGCATAAATTCCCTGCATCGAATCTCCCTTGCAAGCCGTAGCGATCGGGCTCGGTTCACCTTGTTTTCTCGGCCTCACCCTTGCACATCCATACAAACATACGTGAGGAACGATAATGGTGGCCATCTGCTTCCAGAGCCGCCCTTTTCGTTGCCTCGTTTGTAGCGGTCGACCCTTCTGAGGTTCATTTTTCTTTTATTCGTCTGCCGGATCGTTATGGGGATCTTTCAACAAACCAGATCCACAAACACGATCAAGGGCCTTGTTTCGCCGTCTTTCCGATGATGTGAAGCATATTTGACGCGCGATAAGCGCTTTATGATTACATTATGGTGATTCATTTCGATCCATACCAGCCGGGAAGGAGCCGTCTGGTTTGTGCGTGTCGTTCGGAGATGTTCACAATAACGAGGGAAAACAGATACCTTCCGAGCGAACGAAGGGCCAGAGGTTTCGGTTCATAAGATGGGAAGATAAATATTTTACTTCTTCGTTGGTTCTCGGCGCTGCTGCTTCAGCAGTATTATTACTTTATTTAGATTAGAATCTTCCGGACGGTCGCTAGGGTCGTCGCTGGCTTAGGATCGTAGCTTACATAGATGGGAATCGTACCCCCAGCAAGCGGCGAACAATGTCTTGACAAATTCGAAAATAAGCGATCAATAGCTAATAATGTGGCACGATAGTTTTCCCCGATACGGAGTTAGTCAATGATATGATAGCCAGCGCCATTTCTGTTATCGCTGCTTTGTTATTGTCTCGAATCTACTACCCAATACACGATATGATAACTTAATAACCCCAATTATGACTTCCACCACTCTTCGTCTAAATTCCCTTGTCGACCAAAATGTATGAACCAGTCAGTCAGTGAAGCCAGTGTGTGGAACCCCGGCGGCAATAATGATGACAGCGGTAAACGTTTCGACATTAAAACATCATCAATAGCGCGTTTTCATGCAATCTAAATCAATAATAAAAAAAAAAGAGATACATGTGCAACTCGTACTAGGAAGCAACCGAACACGAAACGGAGAGAAAAAAAGACAATTTGTCGCTGGTAACAAAACATGCCACCGATTGTCCTCAAATTAAGTTATTATAAATTCATTATTTGCGGACTCCCTCTGCGCCCAGACAATTGTTTCGGAATGGATGAATTCATACAGCGACACCATTGCGTTGGTTGGGTTCGCTGGCGGAAAAGTGCCGCCACCGCCCCCGAGGAAAAAATGACAGATCGATGTACAAATGTTTACCGATTTTCTACCGGTGATCCCGAGCTTTTTATATAGGTACTTCCTATGCTCCGGAGAGGTTTGCGAACGAGTAACAAAATTTCAACACGAACAACACTCTGGGCAAACAATAATGGGAAATTATAGGTGGCACTGTCCGCCCGGGCGAAGACCCGCAACGAATGCCACCCAAACCCAGCCGGAGAGAGGAAGGTGTCAATTATATCGGGAAATTGTGTTTGAAGTGGCACTAGGAACGGTGACTATGGGTACTATTAGTTGTTAAATATTCATTAGGGATCTAGTTTTTCATAGATGTAGATGAAATTAATGGCTGGCTGGCTGGTTTTTGGGAATTTAATGGAATGTTTTGTTTGGCATTTTTTTTGGGGAATACATAAATAATAATTGTGGAAATAAAAGAAAAGCAGCTTGCTTTAATCTTATCTCGCTTTTTTCTGGGGTTGAATTGGAGATGAAGATAACTCCAGATGAAAGTCTGACTTTGGATGCTTATACTACGAGGGCAGATCAATAATGTTGTGACTTTTAATAAATAATGTAAAAAAATAATGTTTTATTTTTCAAATGTATGCTGAAAATATATTTTTGTTAATTCGCTTACGCTCGCTTTGTGAACACAGTTTCTATACATTAAACACATGTCTCATACATTGTAAGCAACACTCGAACTGCTTGTCATCATAAAACAAATAATCTAGCATTATAACTTATTCGAACAATACAAGAAATGAATTTTGTACACTGAAAGTTAAATTTCGTATATATTACCATAGACTAAGTCTAAGACCAGTAGTTTCCAAACAAAAACGATTTTTTTTCTCGGCTCATTCAGTACTAGCACATCGGTCCCAAGCTTGGTCCCAAGCTTAATAATGCCCCCGTCATAATGAACTCACACGAACACATTCTAAAAAATTCTGTCAAAATAACACAGAAAATCAAAACAACGGCGCAAAGATGTACAGAAAGGTGCTGGCTTCAAGGTGTAATTCGGACCAAGGGGTTCTACAACAGTGAACCAATTTCAAATCGCTAGTTCCATATTCATTATCGATAGAACTAACAAATCTATTTGTTGTTTTCGGCAACGAAACTGATTAGTGCTTTATACATTTGTAATTAATGCCACACGCGCAACCTTCAAAAACACGCAGCATTTGCAAGCAAAGAAAGTTCGTTCATTGAACTAGATGGGATGAAAAGTAACTTCCTTGAGAATGAAAACTTAAATGGTTTTTTTTGTTTAATTTTATTTTATTTAGTCCCCTTTAAGCTCGATACACTTATTCCAGCTTGTTCCCGTCCAAAAAGTAATTTTCCGAAAGTGGGCTGAATTATTTATGGATGAGCCACCTTTTGAGGTTTGGGAGCAGATAATAGTCCGCGGGAGCCAAATCGGGTGAATACGATGGATGCGGAAGTAATTGTAGCCGTAAGTCCTTGATTTTAACCGTGGTTATGATGCTCTTGTGCGCCGGCACTTTGTCTTGCAGCAACAACATTGTTTTTCTCTTCGTGTTAGGCCATTTTGCAGCGTTTTCGGCCTTCAATCGCTCCAATAATGCACAGTAATACTATTTGTTGATGAGTTTATTCCAGAGATCAAAATTCTCCCCCATCTGGGTGAAAACCATGCTCTCTCTCAAGCAGGTTGTCTATGAGTAGCATAGACATTAGCATTAGCATTAGCATGAGCCGTTCACATTTTCATCTCTCCTTTTTCGCCGATGATTCAATATCCTCTCTCTTGCTAATGCAAAAATATCTCTCTCCAAAATTCAACGAAAATATTCTCTCACGTCACATTTTTCACTCAAAACATGCTACCTAGATCGTAGACAAGTATAAACCAAAAATAAGGCCAAGCTGGTGCCCACTGGTACCGCCATGCACCAATATTATAGAATTATAATTTACGAATAAAATAAGCATGAAAACTGGTGCATTTTCAAGTGTCAGAAACGATTAATCAGCTACTCATGCTCTCCGAAAATTATAAATCACCGTTGCTTTTCTCGCGAAAACTGCTGTGAGCGTATAATAGTCTCTCGCTTCTCACATTCTCATCTGTTTCTCCAAGCGGGTGAAAAAGGACGTTTCTCTTCTCGAGTACACTGAAAATTTATTTTCGTAAAGTAGCTTTCACGCGATTCGTAAACATGGATTTTGTACAGAGAACAAATGTCTCGTATATTGTATGAAACATTCATAATGCTTTTTATCTGGTGAAATGCTATCATTACACCTTTTTGTAAAATGCACGAAATGAACTTCGTGATGACCAGCCAATCGCTGTTTCTATTTTAAACCGTACTCATGTATGATGGTGTTGCTGCTGGTATGGGCGGAAATAATTTATCTATCCCAAAATAAAAATCAAAGCGCTGTCGTGAGCTATAATTTCATGCTCATTAATGAAGCTTATTCTCACGAGTCAGCGTGGCCTAGTGAGATCAACCACGGATTAGAATCAGCACTTTCCAAATATTCCGGTTCGAACCCCATATCTGAAACAATAAAAAAAACGCTGGACAATTCCACGTGGTTGCGTTTTTTTTTGTCAATTACATTTTGAGTCGATAAAGTAGATCTGTCAGTCCTTCATGCAACCACCAGAGAGACGTTTCTTTTTAATTTGTGACAAAATATTCGTAGCTCTTTGCATTGTTTCCGTACAATGTACGAATGTTCTTTCTTTGTCAACAAAAGCTTCGTGCTTTTGACAGTTGCGCGTGCAATTAATTACGAATGTATCTTCATAAAAAGAACAAATCAGTTTCGTTGCTGAAAATAATGAATGGATTAGTGAGTATTACCTTCGATTTTGTAATATAAACTAAAATTAACTTTCAGTGTAGGCGAAAATTTCGGTCTCTGAAGTCTAGTCGTGTGAGTTGGATTCGGCTGAGTGATTCCACACTAGACCACCACTACCTTCAAGAGTTCTATCATCTCCAAAATAGCTCTGAATGACTTTGCAGTGCAGTTTTGAGCTAATCATTAACCTTTTTTGCCACAGTGGAAAACATCGGATGATGGATTTCTGCAACCTGCAAGTTAAGCCTCTTTCAATCAACGAGTCAATAGTTTTTCATTCTATGGCACTGTGGCACATTACTTGTGATCGATGCCATCATGATCTGCACAGTCGCTGGTTGTGCATTTATCACTTATTTACCGCATCCTCGAGGTTTACGCTTGACAATAGCCCAATATATTTCGATTAGTCTGAGCTCAGGGCAATTCGGAGGATTAATCTCTTTGGCGACGAAATTAACATTGTTTGCAGTACACCACTCTAGTACCTCCTTAACGTAGTGGCAGCTCGCTAGATCCGGCCTAAAAATAACGTTTGTCTAGTGTTTCCGAATGAAGGGTAAAATCCGCTTTTTCAGATACTCTTCAATGTAAACTTTCGACGTCATTGTGTGAGATGTGATGAAAACCTTACCGGGACACAACTGCTGATTCCTTGCCAAATCATTAATTTTCGAGCAAACTTATTAGCAAAAACAAATTTATACCTGGAAGGGACATCCCCACGACCAGTTGCCCAGTAAAATTTTCGTCCGGAGATTTGTTTATAATCCATTTTGACATATGTTTTGGCATTCATAATAATACAGCCATCAAATTTCGTCAAAACTCGTTTTTTGGCAACTCGCTTTTTGGCCAATACATTTTCTTTCAGTGAGCGCTTTGGATGTTTACTGGCAGAAAAAGGCTTATATGCTTCTCTTGACGGAATGGTGAAAAAGTTGAAATCGTATTTCTTTGAAAAATCACGTATGGAGACACCTGGATTGCCTTTCACGTACCTCAATACCTTTTTCCACAGCTCTTTGTCCCTAATGCCACTTTTATGATATATGCGCTGTATTCTATCCACACTCAGAGACACACCGTTGACTTTGGGAATTTGAACACTTATGCTATTTTTGGGGCAGACCAAGAAGGATTCTCTTGATGTTTGTGCACAATTAATCTTATTTTCTCAAGTTCCATGATCCGTAATTTTGAGATGCGTCGATCAATCGTGAAAAACTTTTCACCAATTTTTTAGTCAATGAAACATCAACAAATGCCTGTCGAACTTTTTTTTTCCAACCACCAGGGCAGCGGAGGTTTATTAAACCGTGTGTTCAGATTTACTTTGAATAGAGCTTTCCCAAGCAACCAAAAGTTCTGATAACAAGGTGTTTTTTGGCTTAACCAGCTTACTTTTTAAGTAATTAACCGAACTTTCTAGTTCAAATTTAATGTTTAAGCTTCTAGCAGCATTCTTATCAACTTCTAAAGAAAACTTTAAAGTTCACGAAAGGATCGTTCAAGATTGTAGGTTGTAGAGAATGCTACTCAACTCAAAAGGTACCTCAAACGAACTCAGCGAAATTAGAAAAAAAAAATACATTTATATTCGACATTTTCGTTCTTCTCCAATCCTGCCGCAAATTTATTTTATGAGTACTGTGTTGTTCATTGAAGATTGAGTAAAATTTGGTGATTTTTTTCTAAATTAAATTAAAATTTTCATAAATACATACTACCTAGTCTCCAACTCGAGTCCTCCTCTTTCAAACCGGTATACTTACAAGCTGAGCCGTATGAACGAGGTGGGTTATGCTATGATTTTATTTGAAGCGTTGATTTCATGCATTAGTATTTTTTTTGTTCCCTATAAACTGATTTGTTTATTTAATTCCTTGATTATCAAGATTCTTATCCCTGAGCTGGGATATTTTCATAACTGGTCCGGAGCTAAGATTCGAACTCGTGATTTTGGCGTAAGAGGTTTGGATGTTATCCACTACGCTGGAATCGCCCCCGACTCCCTTAAATCTTATCTGAACCGAAAAATCTCTGAATCATCTAGAACTCAATCTGAACAAACAAATTACTTAAGTTTACCTTTGTTGAATGACAGCTTCATTTTCCGCATCTCATTTAGCTAACAGTTTTTTTTACACTGATAATAAAAAAGCCGATCTTTTTCTTCAAATCCATTTTTTTTGCTCTTGTATCTCGTCAAACTTGGAGCACAACTCAAGTAACAATTTTAGTTTTATTCCAGCCTTATAGCATTCCTCCCGGCTTTATTGATAAAACTACATTCAAAACTGTTTTGTTCACTAACACCTCCTCTATGCTTCTTTAAGGGGAGATATACAGTTAGAATTTTTTTTGCTTGAAAAGTTAGCAAATTTCCCGTCGAAACCTTTTTTTCGAAATTCAAACTCCAAGTGTTTCCTTTTCATTGTGTTTCGAAGACGCTCTTTTCGCGACTTCTCTTTGAAATCTTCGAAATTACTACTATACAACTATTTGGTCATTTGGTGACTTCCCTCAATGCCACTTTTCTGTTTAATGCTTTTACTGGAGGCAAAATGGCTTTAAAATGCTTATACATCTGATCATAATAAAATAATATAAATGAGTCCTAAAACGATATTTTGAACCTTTGAGAGGAGTTATAAGGGATTTTAGAAGCAAAAGTTTTAAGACCGTTGTAAAGAAGCTGTGTAGGTTCTCATAAACCTGACTAAATATAGATCTCTTGGCACCTCTTGGTACCCTAATAAAGCAAAATTGAATTTCAGTGACGTTCATAAAACTTTAATAAAACTTAACAAAGCTGGATGGATTTGGCAATTTTACTTGGGAACCAGATCACTTTTCAAATGTAAACAATCTTTGTGACACTTTTTAAGTGTTTCTCAGAACCTTATCTGTACTTCAAAAAGTTGGAAACTAGTTCAACAAAGATTTGTTGTGAACTATTGCGCTGATTAAAAGTACGGTTAGTATTTTGATTGAACTTTTGTTAGAGATTTTTGAAGTTCAAAGCAAGTTCTCAACCAACAACATATGAACTTGAAGGTTGCGTTTGAATAGCAACAAGAAACTTTTCTTGAACTGAAAGTTGCTTTAGATGTTAATGACACTTAAAAAAAATTACATACACATACACAGTGTGTATGTGTATGTACAATCCAACGTCCACCGTCTGGCAGTGTTTCTATGGAAGAAAAATGGTTGCAGTTAAACGAACTTTTGTCGACACGACAAACATTTTTAGCCCGGGAGTTGGAAGGTGATAGCTCTGTTGAGTTCCAGTGACCCATTTCAGAATGCCTGGTTGCTCACGTCCATTCCGAGGTCACTTTCACTTACAACCAGCCCCGCATAGACACAATACAAACATCAAATGGAAATAAAGGGTGTCCACGATGAAATTGCCACACTATGAAATTGCTCTCACTTTTTAACCGTTCAGTAGAATTTAATGAAAATTTGGGTGGATTTAGTTCATAGTGCATTATTTACATCTTGCAAGTTTTAAAGTCCTGTGATCAAAACTCGCGGAAATGGAGTCGAAAGAACAGCTCGTGCGTGATAAAATGTTGCGCATTCATCACGAGAACAAGGATCTCTCGCATCGTTCCATCGCTAAAACGTTGGGAATCGCGAATTCCACGGTGTTGCGAGTGATTAAGCGGTTCGAGGAACGGTTGACCACCGATCGGAAGCCCAGAAGTGAAGGAAAAAGTATTCCGTACAACACCAAAAATCACAACCGCGTAGTTGAGGCCTTCAACCGAAATCCGAACGCCTCCGTTCGGGATGTGGCTGAAACTGCACCTAAGCCGAAGTTTTGTCAGAAGGCCAAAACTAAGGCTGGGCTTCGAACGTTCAAGGTACAAAAGGCCCCTAATCGCGACGAGAAGCAGAACAAGTCCGCCAAAACCCGTGCCAGGAAGTTGTACCTCAACATGCTGACGAAAGTTGAATACTGCATCATGGACGACGAAACATATGTGAAGGCCGACTTAAAACAGATCCCCGGCAACCTGTTTTTCACGGCCAAGGATAAGATCAGCGTTCCGGAGCATGTCCGCACTCAGAAGATGTCCAAATTTGCGAAGAAATTCCTGGTTTGGCAAGCCATCTGCACGTGCGGAAGCGGAAATGCACCTTTCGTGACCCAGGACACGATGAACGGACAGGTGTACATAAAGAGTGCCTCCAGAAGCGGCTGCATCCTCTCCTGAAGGCCCACAACGTCCCAACAATCTTCTGGCCGGTTGGCCTCATGCCACTACTCAAGGACGTGCTGAAGTGGTATGCGGACAATAAGGTCAATTTCGTGCCGAAAATGTTCAACCCTCCCAACACTCCGGAGCTCCGCCCCATCGAGAAGTACTGGGCGATTATGAAGCAGCACCTTCTTAAACGACCTAAGGTAGTGAAGACAGTCGAGGAACTGAAGAAAGTATGGGTTTACATGCAAAAAACGGTTGATTCACAGGTTGTGCAGAATCTTATGGCCGGGGTTAAGGCCAAGGTGCGGGCATTTGCGTATGGACTGTAAATAAAATACGAGTAAAATGGTAAAATGAAGTTTAATAGTTATTTCTCAATCCCTGAAAATTTGATGGCAATCGGAAGAAAACTCGGTTTTGCGAATCAATTTTGTGTGTGGCAATTTCATCAAGGACACCGTTTAAGTATTGTGCAAACACTTCCATCATCAAGTCATATTGTTTTGACGATGGCTCGTATTTAGTAGTATCGTTCAAATTTAGTTAAAATCGGATGGATCTCACCGGAAATGGTTGCTTATATTCAGTCTTCACTTGGAAGGCCATCCTGTGATACTAAAGGATGCATTTATGTCTCTAAAGGAGAAGCTCTCCGCTATTCGGCAAATATTTCCACATCATCCTTTTCGCCTGGAACAGCACGAATATATTTAGTGCATCGTGCACAAATGAAATACAATGAAAATCGCAGGTAAAACACTTTCGAGTAGAATGAAAAATGAAAAATCACAATCACTTGGCAACGAATGAAAAAGAATCATAGCTCTCCCTCTGTAGACCACGTGATGAGTGCTTCTGAAATTATATGCCAGCCACTCCATACGCACTGACGCGCATGCGCGTTAGCTTCGATCATTGCTTCTGACCAGCAAATGGCCGTTCTTTACATTGCACTAGTCTTCCTTTTTTCACTTCACACTCTGCCATATATCAAAATCCCTCGTTATGACGCGACTCTATATCGACTTCAAAACTGCTAATAATCATGAACGCACTCGTGACCAAGCGGAAAAATACTCCAATTTAATCTTTTTTACCCGGGTGGCAGCACCAACAAACAAAATAAAGCTGATTTAACTCTGCCTCCGGGTGCAAACAATTACTATTAAAATGGGGAAATGCTACCGATCATTACATATTTTGGGAGGGAATCGATTATATTCACTATGTCGTACACAAAACACGCGGAGTTTTTATGATTTAACTGTTTGTTTAAGTTGAATTACGAATTAATTTTGATATTTTGTTTCGCGAAAACGACGCAGCAAAAACAAAACACGTAAGTTTCAAAGCACGGCTTGCTGCGATCGGAGCATATCACGAATTCATTTGCTTTTAACATTCATCAACCTGAACATGGCGACAACTTCTTGAATCCGAAAAACACTTTTTTTGCGATGGCAAACGAGCGGGTTTTGCTCTAATTTTATTAAAATATTCTCACTTTAGAGATGAATGAAGGAGAAGATCTCACATTTAAAGATGAATTAACTTAATTAATCCTACATGATAAGATTGAGCTTATTTTTACCCCTAAAATGCATAACCTTGAGAAAAAAATTGTTTTATGAAATTTGATTACCGATTTGTGAATTGTTCTGACGGTTATTAGAACTAGGTCCATGAGATCAAAACGGATATCTTGAAGCATTCATGTTTGCATTATTAGTAGCTGCATTTGTAAAATATAATTTTGTATTCCTCAACTTATGTTTACGTCATGTCATGCAGGCTATCATTTTGAGTTTAAGTGCGTGAATTTCAGAACGGACGCAAATATCTGTCTAACGGGGCGCTCTCTTTATGTGCGTCCAAGAAGATATTGATGATATTTTTTAGATTAGACAAACGATTTAGATAGACAAACGAGATTTAGAGATACTATCATTGCCACTTTTATTCATAAGTTTTTAACAGGCCCAAACACTATAGGTACCTAAAAGCAAAGTCTGTGTTAGTATCACACACATAAAAAAACCTTGGAAATCTGGGATTGCTGAGCATTATGTTGTAATGAATAGGACTTTGAACAGTGACGAAAGTATCACATATCCGGCACTCTTATTTCTCTGCCATGTCATAATACGTTTATATGAAGGCACTGACAAGAGTATCAAAGCAGTTTTTGCTGTTATGCACTAATTTTTTAATAAGTTGATGAATTAGAAATGTTTCATAATGATAACTTAAAAGAACCAACATATTTGTTTTGCTTATGGTAGACTAATTGGATGTAGTTTCATCATTATCGAAAAAGAGTTGATTATTAAAACTGTTGTTTGCATCTTTAGCATTTTATGAAATAGCTAGCTGAACCCTGTGCGAGCCTTGCTACGGATGCAACTAAATGAATGAAAATTTAATAGAACCCGGCGCTTTTATTGTTTTTTTTGGATGAGTTTTTTTTAATATTTTCGTTTGCGCTAATGTGTGGGTCTGTCCATAAATTACGTAGACTCATTTTTGAAAATCGCAGCTCCTCCCTCGTAGACTTTTTTCCACACATTTTTTCAAAATATTGTATGGAGCGTAAACTTTAGTCTTATCCCCACCCTCTCCCCCCAGAATAGTAAACGTGGCTTATGAATAGCCCTATTGTAATTTTGCAAAATAAAACGTAGGTGTGTGTGTTTTTAATTATAACCTATGGATCATTTCATTCTACCATGGTTTTTCTTTCTGTGGAAAAGCATTTCATAGACAAAACATGTATCTTCAAACTTCGTCGGATCATGTCAAGGGAACGTAATCTTCTTTTACATAACCATGAATAAACTACTTGTGCATAATGTAGCACTGCAAGTAAATCAAGCACCTCCAATCTTGACTAAGAAGGGGTTCAAACTTTAATAAAAATATGCGGCTCACACGAAAAATACATATTTTATGTATGAGTTGCATGGATAATTCTCATGTTTGGTTTAAATTTCTGTTTCACTGGTATGCGAGCCTCCCCTTCACGCTCTAGTGAGGGAAGGGGTCTCAAACCACTAAAGACAAAAAGCCTGTCTCAAAATCCCCCACATTCCAAATTGGGTTCCATTTGCTTGATTAGTTCTCGAGTTGCGCAAAAATTTGTATTTCTTTTGTATGGGAGACTCCTCCTTCCTTCCTAACAGAGAAAGAGTCTCGAACCATCATAAAAACCTTCTCCGGCCCCAAAAATCCTGCATACAAATATTCATAACCGTAGGGATAATATACATGTTAGGTTGAAATTTGTGTTCATTTGTATGAGATTCTCCCCTTCCAAAGAAGAGAGGGGTCTCAAACCACCATAGAAATCTTTCTTGCCTTCAAAAACATCAACATACAAGATTTAGTTCCATTTGCTTGATTAGTTCTTGAGTTATGCGAAATTTGTGTTTCTTTGTATGGGAGACCCCCCCTCAAGATGGAGGAGGAGTCTCGAACTATCATAAGAAGCTTCTCCGGCCCCAAAAGCCCCTGCATACAAAATTTTATAACAGTAGGGATAATTCTCATGTTTGATTGAAATTTGTGTTTCATTTGTATGATAGCTCCTCTTTTCAGAGAGAGGATAGGTCTCAAACCACCGTGGAAACATTAAAACTTCCACATGCCAAATTTGATTAGTTCTGGAGTTATACAAAAAAAATCTGTTTCTTTTATGTAAGAGCCATCCCTTTTTGATAAAGGAGGGCTCTCAACCACCATGGAAATATTTATTGTCTCCAAAACCCCCACAGGACAAATTTGGTTCTATTTGCATGATTATTTCTCGAAATTTCTGTTTCATTTGTATGTGAGCCTCTTCCTTCCAGAGATGGGAGGGGTTTTAAACTATCATTAAAACCTTCTCCGGCCCCAAAAACCCCTCCATACAAAGTTTCACGCCGATCGGTTCAGTAGTTTTTGAGTCTATAAGGCTTAGACAGACAGATAGAAATTCATTTCTTTGTATGTAGATAAATAACTATTCTGATTTTCGATTTTTATGAGCCATCTGAATTTCAGACTCCAATCACACAATAATCAACTAATACCACTTCACAACCTTATACACACATTTAATTTTTCAAAGCGAATTTCTGTGTTTTAGTTTTGCCCACAACCAATTTTGCCCCAAAGTTAGTATCCACAGCGAGAAATTAAACAAAATCATGCAAAATTGCCTTACAATCTTTCGTTTTTATTTTGTGTGCTGAAACCGAATGATTCCCAGAAACGGTACATCACTCTAAATAGAAAACTGGTAAATCAAACCGCCAGCAAAAAACAAAGCAAGAAAAAAAAATCGTCATCACACCCATTAAATGAGATTATCCGCTCCGGTGGAAAAAGCATGAAGTGCGAAGTAATTTAATTAATTTCGCGTCAACCACCAATAGCATTTTAAATTTTCCGCTACTGCCATGACTCACGGCAAAACAGAAAGCCCTGAACCGGAACCCTGCACTGCAGATCTTCCTTCGCACAATACACAACACCGTTGCGGTCGGGGCCCGTGAAAAATCGATACCGTTACTGAATATGGCGCCGCTGCCATGGAACTAGTTTTTCCGTCGAAATTTTCAAATTAATCACTAATCCCCATTTCCACCACCATCCACGTACGCGAGCATTGCAATTGAATCAATTCAATAAAATATTTGATTTATTTATTGTAATCCGTTTTCATAGAATACATTATCCTGCAGAGGAGAGGATAACACAAAAAGTTATTCCATCCTGTTGACGTTGCCCGATTCCCGTGGTTTTCCGATAACGCCAACAAGGGCTCCCGCCATCATCACGACGATCCAGATCACCAGCACACAGACCGAGAGCACGGGTAAAACCAGCCAACGAACGAACGGCGGCCAGCTTTTCCCTACTCCCCATTTTGAACCCATGAAATATTGTTTGTGTACTTTTCGCCTCGCTCGCTCGCTTGCTGGCAGGCTCACTCATCTACACTCGCAGTCAAACATTGATTTTCCACCACACCGCGCGCCCGCAATGATAGCTAGTTCACAGTGAAGCCACGCCTACCCTCAACGCGTCCGAAAAGCTCATGAGTATCGTGTGATTGGAATAGAGAGAGAGCGAGAAGGAGAGTTTACATGTGGGCAAGCAAAGTTACACAAAGTAAATGGTGGAAAACAAACTTGTTCAGCGAGCGGGAGAGAGCCGGGAATGGAACGAAAGCCGTGTTGGAAAAAAAGGGAGAAAAAGAGTAAATATGTACAGAGAAACCATTGTTCGCGGGGCACCAACAGGGTTTAGCAAATATTATGAGAGCCGAATTTTTCTTTGGCGATTCACTTTGTGCGAGCGTTCTTCATATGGCGAAGCTTTCTCTCGCTTCGGATGGTTTCACGAACACATGCTCACTCACGCGGAGCAGAGGAAAATGCTCGTGAGAAGTGCAGCTGAGAGTGTGCTTTGTTCAATCTCAACCATCTCAACGAGCGAGCAGCGCACTTCAGCAACTTTTCACGCGGTTGCATGGCAGCAGGAGCCCTCCGAAGCAGAGCCCACGCCTCTTTGTTGTTTTTTACGTCGCTTCTCTTCTGCTCGCGGAGAGATAGGATTCATGCTTCATGTTGTTTTACCATCGTGTTCCTTCTTTCGCGTTAAGCTTCTTAGTGCTCGCCTTTTTTTTGTGCTTACTTGCTTGCTCGTTACCTCCGCCACTACTGCTTTAACATATCATTCTACATTTCAACACCTTCGGTTGTTGATTTGATAAAACAGTCTATAACAAACAAGCGAGAGAACGGAACGTGTGCGTTACCAGGGAGCTGTGCACCGCGAGTAGTCTCGTGTTGAACTCACGCCGTCCCGTGTTGTGTTCGTCTTCTCGGTGCGCGGTATGGATAACCGTGACTGTTATGAATATTATTTCGATTTGAAGATTATTATTCAGTGAACTTGTGAACATTCATAAATCTGAAACAAAATGCCCAGCTACTGCTTAACGCCACAGAAAGTCATGTGTCCCCAACCGGTGTGAAGTCTTCGGAAAGTCCGTCGGCCAACGTATAGTTCCTACTCGTTCCAAGAACCGATCCAATCCAAGTGTAATTGTGATCTAGTAAAACCCTAGCATTATGCCACGACCTTCTCGGGAATCCTACGGGGACCAGAAACCGCCCTACTCGTACATCTCGCTGACGGCAATGGCTATCTGGAGCTCGCCGGAAAAGATGCTTCCACTGAGCGACATCTATAAATTCATCACGGACCGCTTTCCATACTATCGGAAAAATACCCAACGTTGGCAGAACTCCCTGCGCCACAATCTTAGCTTTAACGACTGCTTCATCAAGGTGCCAAGAAGGCCAGATCGACCTGGCAAAGGAGCCTACTGGGCGCTCCACCCGCAAGCATTTGACATGTTCGAGAACGGCAGTCTCCTCCGACGGCGAAAACGCTTCAAGCTACACAAAACCGACAAGGACATCCTGAATGAGGAACTCGCCGCCCTTGCCAACATCAACCGGATATTTCTAGCGCAAAACTCCGGTGCCGACAACTACTGTCCCACAATGGTAGATCCAACCCACCAGCCCATGCTGCACTCTCCCATAGAAGCGCATTCCCCAGTATCCGTAACGGCTCCAATTTCGCCAATATCCATAACCGATACCTCCACACCCCTCCGACCCAAACGGGCCTTCACCATCGAGAGTCTCATCACACCGGACGGCCGATCCACTCCTCTCACACAAAGCCCGAAAAAATTCACCAAATCACACAACGACAAACTGAATCTCCTGGACGATAACCCTCGGATACCGGGACTTCTTCAAACGCAAACCCTCCCCCCGGCCACATCTCTTCCCGGCGTAAACATCCCGCCATTCTTTCCCTACCCGCATCCCGCATTCAGCGCCTATGACCTACCGATTCACCCGCTTCTAATGATGGCCCCCCTCGGAGCGATCCCACCTCATTACTTTCATCATGCATCCTACCACAATCTAACGCTACCGCCGCAAGGAGCAGGAGGAGGAATGGGCGGAGGGCGCAACGGCGGTGGGGTGGCGCGGCCCGGTGCGATGGACTCCGGAACCGGTTCCAGTGGCGGTGATGCCGTTCCAACCGATCTAAGCCGGCTGGGACACGCACTGCGGACGGTGTAAACGACGTGTGACAAATCACACACACCCGCAATTAACTCTAACTTGCGATAGAAGGCTGTTTGTTGTTTACTATTTATCGGATCTTTTTCGACTGTTTGTAAAGTGAGTAAGTGTATTATTAGTATTATTGGAATCTGCAATCCACGGAAAGCTTTTAAGTATTGACCTTCCTTCGATTTTACGAAAGAAAGTGACTGTAAATCTGTAATGATAGCAAACCTAGAACACAACCATAACGAAATGAATACGTAAGAGTTCAAAGTGTGTATAAAATGATTGTACAAAGAATACATAGTGGATGTTTATTTATCTGAAACATAGTTGGGAGTCCTTAGATGTACGTACGTGAGTGAAGGATCAATCAGTTTTTTTTTCTATTCCTCTCCTGGCAATCGACTACTAGGTGTAATGACAGTTTATCGTTTCTGTGGAGTTGCGGCTCGAAAAACTGATGAAATCAACTCTATGTGGTATTCGTGTAAGATTGTATACAAGTATTTAATGCCAATAGCACAATTCCGTAAGTAAGAAAACGTAAGAAAATACAGTGTTTGAAAAATCAATTGAACTGTGGTGTTGGTTTTGCAATAATAGAATCATTGGGAAAGCCGTGAAATGTTCAGATTGTATTGTTATGGGTGATGCGAAAAAGTTGAGACGTAGCGGGGGTTGGAAGCACTCTTGGGAAATCACGAAATTGGCGCCTTTTTTTATTTATTACTTGGTTATATTTTTTTTCGCCTTCAAATTGATGATTTTGATGTCAAACAACTAATAACGGTTATAACACTTACAAATATAATGAATTTTAGAAGGTGCCTAAAATTTCCCCTCGTTTAATTCTAAGCCAAGGCAGCCGTAAACAACGAAATTGTTTGTAATCTTTCATGCGCCGTACAACAATGATTGCAATCTTTCATACAAGAGGCTAGATTCAGGCGTAATCTTGCTCCAATTTTATTGTAATATCCTATTAATTCCTCTCATCCCATTCTCCTAAATATAGCAATACATTTATGTACATTAGACAACGCAGAAAATTCCATTTTTTTCAACGGTGCTCGTTTTCATCAATTCTAGTGCCATGAATCAATATTTTAGTGTAGAAATTTTGATCCATTTCTCTAAAGCACTCCGATAATGTCGATCGCATGGGACTGAACTCTTAAGTTCAATTTGAAAATGAACAACAATTACATTGAAACCAAGTTACCGCAGTGATGCCGTTTCGATTGGAAGTATAACCAAGCTGGTTAGTCTGTCTTGGAAAATTTTCTGGAGGTAATTTTTGAGTATTTTCAACTAGCTAAAGCTAGGGTAGAGAAGGACACTACCGTGCAAAATTATAAAGACACCATTCGAAACATCGGCTTGTTGAGATTATTGTTATTGTATTCAACAGCATTTTACAGTTGAGTCTTATGTATTAGTTCAAACAGACTATTTTGTTATGATTTTTCTGAAAATGTATTCAAAACTCGATGAACACCATGACATGTTAATCAAGTTTTTTCTTCAGAGGGTGTCCACCCCGTTCATTGATGATTGCAACGAACATTTGTGGAACCCTTCCGATCCATTATTGAAGTGTTCCAGCTGCGAGACTCCAAGCTTCTTTTAAATTGTCAAACAACTGTTTTTCACTGGTCACGTGCAAACGGTAGCCCTATAAATGCATCATAAGATTGGATAAATTTTCAATAATAAATTGAAAAACACTCCCTAAAATGAAATGTATTGCTCGTTAAATTAAACAAAATATAACCATAAAATATATGAAATGTTCCATAGACATGTGACAATAGCTAGAATAATGAAAATTGAGCATTGAAAACCCGGATATGTTAATTAATGATAGATGCAATGCTAAATATATCATGTATAATCTGACAATGGTTTACTTGGAAAGTAACCTTAAGCTTCAATTCATGTACCATACAAGATCAAGGTACTTTTCATCATCCGTATGGTACACTAATTGATGCTTAAGGCTACTTTTCAAGTAAACCATTGTCAGATTATACATGATATATTTAGCATTGCATCTATCATTAATTAACATATCCGGGTTTCCAATGCTCAATTTTCATTATTCCATGGAGCTATTGTCACATGTCTATGGAACATTTCATATATTTTATGGTTATATTTTGTTTAATTTAACGAACAATTTAAGGGAGCATTTTTCAATTTGTTAATGAAAATTTGTCCAATTTTATGATGCATATACCCTTTTGCCGTTATTCAACTGCCGCCCTACCCAAGTAAATATGTTCAATGTGTAAAAGCGTTTCTTCAAATTCTCTGTTCAGCTTAATGCTTAACAACCGTTATGTTATTTGGAATCAAAACTGCTTTCCAACCTTTGTTTACTCAAAATTGGATAATCTATTCAACATCCGCTGCTTAAGGCGAATCGCTGCTCCATGTATTTTTTCCTATCTTTTATCTCTATCTCGCAAAAACTTACCTCGCAATTTCAAATTGATAAATCGATTGTTAGTGAATGAACATCAAATCGAACTCTATCAGATTACTCACTACAAGTAAGTATACAAACTGATGTGATTAAATATTCCATATCTAGTACAGAATCTAAGTTATGTCAATTCTAAATTTTGAAGAATTGGCTGCCGTCGAGAGTGCTTCAGCGTATGCCGTTAATAGCTGTTGAATAAAAATGTTTATTCAACAATTCTCATTTGTATATATTACACATCTTACATTATAGAACAATTGGTATAACCATTGTACAGAATCAATTAAACTCTTGGAGCACTTTACAAATGAAGCAGTTGTACAAACTATGTATCAACAATTCTTGAGCTTAAATATATTTCTTAAACAAAAACAATATTTAGCTATTCAGAACTAATTTTAAGATACCATAATTATTGACGAGAAAATGTACTGGAGCCATTGCTGTTCTAGTGATCTACTGTTTGTTTTGCTTAACAAAGGCTTAACAATTACTTAACTTAGAGGGTTTGAGCTGTTTAGTGGAATACCTGTGGAATGTAGAAATTCGAAGAAAAATTAGTATTTTCCATTTATTTCCAACTACCTTTGCTTATCTTGACAGATACAATGACAGATTGACAATGTGCAGACTTCTTCAGTGTCTCGTAGTCGAGTTATTAGTACGAGACACTGAAGAAATCTGCACATTGTAGACGAAATACGCGTATCTGTCAAGATAAACAAAGGTAGTTGGAATTAAATGGAAAATACTAATTTTTCTTCTAATTTCTTGTTAGTTACTTTACGTTACTAAATGTTTTGGGTAAACATTGAGAGGACGTTTTTTTTGCTTTTATTTCTTACTAACAGCCGTTAGTAAAGCTTAATTTGTTACTTGTTGAATTTAGATTTCTTCATTTGTTTTTAAATACAGTACCCAAATTTGATATGACTTGAAAGACTTGAAATCGCGATCCTTGGATTGATTGGCTACCGCATTCCCCAACTTCTCCATCCTTGATTATTCATTGGAAACAATCAATAGCCAAATCTAAATCTTCAGTCTCTAATTTGCATTACATTATTTACCAATCGTTAGTTAACAGTCACATACACAGAACTTTGACAATAAGTTAATAGAGTTTTATAACTGCTGATTAAGCGTTGCACAATTGCCGAATAAATGTCTTATTATTTTAATGTAGATTTGTATTGTACCAACACATTTGTTGTTGGGTCATCGTTTCAACGAATTGTGATTAGAAGATGGTTTACCAATCTTTAGAATAGCTATTAATTTGACCTGCCTCCTATTCAATGTTGCTTCGAATTGAGTTAGTCCAGAAAGAGTGTTTTTTTGCGATATCTGGAGGATTTTTAAGAAGATTTTATCACATCGCACCCGGGTGAGAAGTAGTTTGATAGAATAGCCATAGAACATACAAGCATTAGAGACGTTTCTCGTAAAATATTTTTTGATCAAACAGAAAGTTTCTCGACGAAATTTTGACAATTACCCACGTTTTCTGATAATTTAAGCTATGTTTCTTCGAATATTCTTAGGAGAGTGTGAAAGTCATCCCAAGTAACATTGCCAAAACCATCCAGCTTTATTATGTTTTGTTAAAGATTTATGAAAGCCACTAGAAATCAATTCGGTTTCTCTATTGCACAAAGAGGTGCCAATAGAGTTCATAATTAAGTGAGGTTTATTAAAACCTACACAGTTTGCTTACAACGATCTCTAAATCTTGTTTTCTCAAATTCTTGCTACTCCTATCAAAATTTTTATTTCGACTTCATGAACACGTAAAATGATGTTTTAAAATGCCGTTTTAGGGGAGTTTTAGAGACCCTAGTGATCCATAGAAAAATATGAAGTGTTAAGCACAACTTCGGCACAAAGTTTGTCTCTTCCTCTTTGAAAATTGTCGGTAACTCGGTTAAAAGATTCTTCGTTAAAAATAACATACTTTTACCGACTTTCAGACAATTTACTAGCCACCAAGCCACACCACCTAACCACAATCCCGGCAGAGAGAGTAATTTTATGCCCAAAAAGTGCGAAATCCAATGGAAAATACCAAAATTGTGATGGCAGGAAAAGAGGAGATGGTTGGTGTAGTTAAACTACATCATCCATCAGGTAAGTCACGCAAAATTCTGGAAATATCAAACTTCACTCTCCACTATCGTCACAACTTATCTATACCTTATACAATGCTTGTCACGGATTCTTAAACTGCCCTCCTTGATGAGTGACGTATTTAATGGTTACCTCCTAATGAATCGCCCCTACCATATCACCTCGATTACGACTGCAGGTTTAAAAAAACGTTAAATCATGTAAATACCGCCATCTGTGGGAAATAAATATAAACTAATGTGGTTTAAAAACGGCAAAAAAAAAATGACCAAATAGTTTTATAGTGGTCATTGCGAAGAAAAATTAGCTCTTTGGCAAAACTGTGATTTTTACCATTCGCCATATTGAAATATAATAAATAATGGGCAATTTCGTATGCGAGGCATTAATTTTTGGCTCTTATCGTGCCAATATTCACCACAACAATAAATGCGGATATGATTTGGAGCAAGATACGCTGTAAAAAACTCAATTTATTTTTAATATTTTGCTATCAAAAAAAAATTGCCGCAACTCTAAAACTTTGTTCTCAGATATTATTTACTGCTAAATAAATCAGAAGAGTAGAGAATTGAACAGCGTAGAACAACAAAAGCCAACCACGAGATAACAGTGAATTTTAACAAGTTTAGCCGTTTGGCCGTATGCTGGTTTTCATGGCAGCCAATAGGTTTTGTGAACGTTCTCAAGTGATCATAACACTAAATCATTTTCAAAATCTTTATAGTCTTATGAAGGTTTTATTGACTTGTTTTCACAATCCACCTATAGAGTGGAACTTTGAACAAATTTATAGAACAGGCTTTTAAGAAGCATAAAGGAGTTGGTAGACAAAACACTTTTGATCGTGGTTTTATCAACGAAGCCGGGAGGTGTGCTTTACGACTGGAATAAAACTATTTTTTTCTTTCTATTCCTTTATTATCGAGATTTTCGGCCCGGGAGTGGTTCATTTCCTATCGTAGTTACTCAAATACCTTTTGAATATTTTGAAACTTATCCAGGGGTAAGATTTTAATTCGCGACTTTGGCTTGAGAGACATGCATGCTAACCGCTACGCCGGAGTCGCCCCCAAAACTAAAATTGTTACTTGGAGAATCGCTTTCCATAGCATCCACCTTTGCAAGTGCGTCTGCTCTCTCATTACCTAGTTTGAAAAATAAGTAGGCACCTATGCAAATATGAAGATAATCACGCGAAGATAAAGCACTGAAAAGCTCCTGCAATTTCAAAAATAGGAGGAATGGAGCGAATAGTCTCTATATAGCTGAGACATGAATTCATGAATTTTGATACCCGTATTGCCAGAGGTGCATTTTGAAAATGTGCATGGTCATTCGAAGCCCCACGGGAACCTGTTCCGGAATGACAAGCCTGAGGATAAATCATCAGATGGCCATAAAACGTTTAAAGGGTGATACGGTCAAAATTTGGTCAAAGGAAAACGCGTGTAAATCGGTGAAATCGTTTATTTAAAAAATCAAATTAAATTTCTTTTTCAAGTTCAATTAGTATAAAATTCAGGAAAAATATTCAGTTAGGATTCCGCTTTTCCAAATCCGAATTGCCGGGCCTTACGCTTGACCCCTGCCATCAGATTTTGTACAGCCACTTTATCCACCTTCTTCGCCGCAGAAAGCCAGTTTGCCTTGAACTGCTACTCGTCCTTAGCAGTTTTTTTGGTCTTCTTTAGGTTCCGCTTGACAATAGCCCAGTATTTCTCAATTGGGCGGAGCTCTGGCGTGTTGGGAGGGTTCTTGTCCTTGGGAACCACCTGCACGTTGTTGGCGGCGTACCACTCTATGGCCTTTTTACCGTAATGGCAAGATGCCAAATCCGGCCAAAACAGTACGGAACAACCGTGTTTCTTCAGCAGGGTTGCGGCTTATCATTTTTGACTCAGGCATATTCATTTGCCAATATCTCCTTTCAAAGTGTCGATTTGATAATATGATGTATAATATACTTGTAGTGCATGAGTAGACCTACAACTTTGTCCAACAGTACATTGCTCTAACTCCTATATCTTCGACATGAGAGCGTATATTCACAGTGATCTTCACGATGATAATCGCGTGATCTTCACCGCGAATATCATCGCGAAGATCACTGCGAATATACGCTCTTATTCCTCAGATATAAAAGATAGAGCTATGTATTGTTAGACCAAGTTGTAGGTCTACTCAAGCACCATAAGTTCATCATACATTATATTTTGATATTGAGCTTCTGAGAAGAGCTATCGGCAAATGAATATGGTTGTAAGTCGATAGTCCGGCTCGTTTTTTGGCTCGATGCACGGTTGTAGACGATACACCCAGCTTATTTGCGGCATCTCAGAGAGATAGGTTAGGGTTTCGCTTGAAACTACCGGCAACTCTCTTTGTCGTCTCAGCGGCTTCCGGTTTTCGATTTCCCCCTGATCCAAACTTCCTGGCTGTCGACAAACGTTCCCAAAACACTTTAATTACACTTGTAACGGTTGATTTGGCAACTTTTAGCGATTTTGCCAACTTTGCGTGCGAGTAGCTCGGATTTTCGCGATGCGCGAGCAAAATTTTGATACGCTGCTCTTTTTGCTTGGACGGCATTTTGACAACTGAAGAGTGAATTCCAAAATCAAATTAGGAGCAACATTCTACACACACACACACCTTCAAAATGAGGGGTGTTCAGGTTTTTTAAATGCAAAATTGAAAGAAATACGTCAAGTTGATATTGACCAAATTTTGACCGTATCGCCCTTTAAAAGTATCCTGCTGGACAAATTTCAACAATGTTGATACCCATATTGCCAGGGTTTCCTTTTAATTATGTTCATGGCAATTCTAGACCCCACGGAAACCCGTTTCAGAATTTCCGTTGCAGGATCAAGACAACATATGTCCCTCCCTTCGGCCCCGTTACTACTATACAAAATGTTTTTATGCAAAAAGTTATCTTTTGACTTTTACGAAGATTTCACAGAATCCAGTGGGTTCTGAAAACTTCCTGAAATTTGAAGCTTAGATTGTGCAGGGTTATTCTTTTAGAATAAACTATCAACTCAGATTTCTTCGTGGAGATTTCGATATCTAGCTCTTGAGCCCAAGTAAACAAATTGTCTAAGGTATCCTGTAAGGGTTCATGCAGATCTACCCCATTGGGCGAAGGGATCAAGCTCATTGAGAATAGTTAATTTATAAAGGGCGAGTCTAGAACATTAATGAAATCATAAATCTTAAGTGGAACGATCTATTTATTTATCTGTTTGACAACATCTTCGGTACAAATGTCTGCTTTGCTAACATCAAAATCGAAACAGTCAAACACTTCATTGAAACGTATACAAGATAAATCCAGTGGGTTGTTCAGGTCATACATTGTTCGATGGCTGGGGATCCACAGCAGTTGCCGACTTCGGAGCTGACAAGTAGGTACATAAAACCTCACATTTTCGAGAAGGCTGATACAGTAGATGATGTTCTTGAACACGTCGAAAATGAACAACCTTTGCAGCATCACTCGACGACTCACCAGCGGTTGTAAATCGAGGAGTGCGCATCGATGTTCGGCGGTAGGTTCACTGGGTCTCTCCATGGCAAGCTGCGTACCCGAGCAAAGGATTATACTAAATTGATAACAAGTTCTAATACCAGGTTATCATATTTTAATCACTGAATATGTTATCATTGAGGCTGAATAAACAGCCAAAATAACAGAATGAATAACAAAACTATACTCGTCGAATATCATAATAATAACTTATTTAGTTATCGCTGTGAACAACTTGATAACAAATCCTGTGTTGTAAGCAAATTTATTGAAATAGTTTCAAATTATGTTATCAATTTGAAATTCTCAAATTCTCATGCTAATTACTGAAAAAAATATTTTGATTGAAAACTAAATTTCTTCTTCAAATATGCTGGAAATATTTATAGTTTTACAATTCAACTTATAACGTTCATAAAAAATTGTTTGTTCAAAGTGATAACGGATGATACCAAAATTTGCCAATGGGGATAACTAAATTTTGTATGCGATAACAGCGGAAATCAAAACTATAACTGGGATAGCAGAACTTGTTACTTATATGATATCAGCTTGTTATTTTCCTTTGCTAGGGTAAAGCATATCTAATGAATCTGGACTCTCTCAATACGAGTGGTACGGACGGCATGATACGGAGCCCAAACCTGCACTCCATATTCAAGTACACTGCGAACTAAAGCACAGAACAGGGCCTTCAGTGCATGTGCGTCATTAAAATGGGCTGTAGAAAGTCTAGCGTAGAAATCAAGCATCGTCTTGGCTTTCGCAGTTGTCACTAAGATGTGTTCGTTAAAGCGTAGTTTACTATCAAGTATGACCCCAAGTTTCTTGATCGACGTGACTCTTTCTAATGGCAAGTTGTTTAACCCGTAGTCAAAAGATGGAGTAGTCTGCATTGAACGTGTTAACGTGATACTCGCTTTGAAGAAAGCCGAGAAATCCTCTTCACTTCCACGAGAAATCACTGGGATGTTGGATAGTTTGGAAAAGGTTAGCAGCAGGGGTCGTTTTGGTAAACGATGCGCTGTGACTGAAAAGAGACAAGAATAACGAAAAACAAATCAATATAAACAAAATAAAACAGTATATTAGATATTGTCTTCAAATTTTGGGAAAATAAATTATTTGTTGCCTGAAAAGACACAATAGTAAGAACAAAGATAAAAGTGATTCCTTGTAATCCTCCGGATGTTTGAAGAGCTTAGCTATTACTCTGAAAAGATACTAGAAGTTATTGTTGCGGACTGTCGAAGGTTGATTATAAATATGTGTTGGACATTATTTGCTGAAATGAGCATTGGATGATAATATTTCATTGAATAAAGGACTATAATATTTAGTTGATGTTTAAGCTGAAGCCCATTCGAGCTTTATCTGATGAGTTCAGTCTGCTGTTTTTCTTAATAAAGACCTAAATTTTCAAATGTTAATGGTCTATACTTTTACAGTCACCCTTCATTGTTAGTGAGTTGTTTGAATGTTAGTTAGTTAGTTTGAATGCTAACATATAAGTGGGCAGAATGTTACAACTTGTAAGAATTGTAAAAGAAGTCGATGAATCAGATTTCACACTAATATGCTGTTATGATAAATTTACAAGCTCATAACTGCAAGCTAGTTTATGATTTGAAAAGTGTTCAGATTCATGAACAAAAAATCCGGGTACTGATTTAGCACGGCATCCGAACTTTGGATTTGGAATTTTTTGGCCCGAAGCAAATCCTCAAACAAATATGCAAGAGCACGTTGGCCAATATTTACCCAAGTAACACACAAAACATCTTTTTTGAATAATTTATAAGTGTTTGTATTATAAATGTATTATAAACGTATTGCAAAACATGTCATGATTGGAGCGGTTTATAGCTCTCGTATTCTATATTACTCTGACAAACGGTCGAGCTAAAAATACTTTCTTCACTGGTACAAGTGATTAATACTTTATTATTGTTCTTAAAAACATTGTTCCATACATTTATAATACATAAACAGAACAAGATTCTATGTGCAGTTCTATATACTGTTGAAATTACATTACACCAACCATGTTTTGCAAAACGTGTTCTGTTTTCTCATTAGGATGATTTTGTTGTACAAGATTGTGGTTTCACTGCCAACGGGAAGCATATCATAGATACTCAGAGCTTACTTTACAACAAACTGAGTTGGCTTAGCAAAGAAGCTTCTAACCTATCACGCCAAGGACCAGTGTTCAAAATCACGCTGGGCGATATTTTTATATTTTTGTGTGGGGATATTTTTTTCCATTTTATGTTTTATAAGGCTTCACTTTTTGCGCTTTTTCGTCATATTGAAGTATGAAATGAAATAAATTTATAACTTGTTTTTGACATTTAACAGTACTTTCAGTTAAAGGGGGATATACAGTTAAAACGAGAAAAAAAACTCATTTTTGAAAAAAAAATTCAAGGGAAGTTTTTACTTAAATCAATCGAACTTTTTTACAATTATAAGCGTATCCATGTACTATACAAAAATATTCAATTCAAATTTTTTTCAAAAAAATGGCGGCCGATAGAGTGCATTGTAAAAGTCGTTGTATTTTGTTTGTGCCGGCTCTCCTGGTTGCAGTTTTACGTGTGCTCTACTCGAAGTTCCCCTTCTTTCAAACTCACCTACAATTCCATTTACCCATTGAGTTGGACACATGTTTAGAATTATATCTGAAAAATTGAAATTTGACCAACACCCACCTATTGATGCCAGTTTCTTAGCATCCGGAAATGGTCCTTCGATCAAGGATCGGTTGAAAATCACTGCTATGGGAACAGACAGGGACTGGACGCACTGTTTGACAAAGACGGGTGATCGGGATCAGGACCTCTAGATGAATCACCAGCGCTGAGAGCTTTCAGAGTATCGTCATAATTGAAAGTGACTTGAGGATGTCGAAGGTTATACGATGGAAGACTTTCCAAGAATTGCTGCGACATCGGAGGTGGGTTGTCGTCATGTACGGAACGGAAGAACTCGACAAATAGCTTCGCACTAGTGACCGACGAGCAAGAGCTATGCGACTAGTATCAAACATCAACGAGAAATCTGGCAGAACTCTTGCGATTGTTGTTGTAGGTCCAGAAGGATGAATGATGTTATTTAAAACTTGCTTGGATAAATACTGTCGATATACTCACGGGAACGAATCTGTTGCAGATGAGTGCGCTCCTCTTCTGCAAGCTTCAACTCTCTTGTGCTCGTAGAATTCCTGTTGGGGAAGAACCGTTTCCTGATCTTATGAGCTGTGGCTTCCATCCCAGGTTGGCTAAACTGTTGAGAAGGCCTTCGAGGTTTTTCGGGACCAGTATTTCGGATGATTTGATGGATAGTTCTAGAGAAAGTGGAAACGGAGGCATAGATAGAAGCGTTACTCAGAAGCTGGTTCCAATCCCGGGAGGCGATTGTTGCATTTAAGGCTTATGGTAATCACAGTGACTGAAGTCCAGGTCATTACGCGGCGTGATGCCTGATAGAGATTCATCTTCGCGAGAACGGGTGTCCACAGTTAAAACGAATGGCTTATGATGAGCGAGTTTTTAGAAGAGCAGATGGAGCCTCAAATAGATCTATGATTCATGGATCACTTACGAATACCAAATCAAGTAGCTTACCGTTAAGGGAAGCATAAGTCTTAAGTGTATAGTCATAAACTGACGACTAAAGTCTTTTATCGCTGAATTTATGACATAATTAGCACTTAGAACGAATCAAGGAACCAGGTCGACTTTACACAGATTGACAAAGTTTCTGATTTTTGAATTGAAGTTATAAAATAAGGCATCGTTAAAGTCCCTTGCATGTTTCCGTGCTACTTGTACCTGCACAGCAAGCTGTGGTCACCCACCTGCAGCTTGGTTCCTGAAAGGCTTAAATAAGTAACCTACCAATCCCTTTCCAAATGATAATGTGACCCATTAACCTTGAGCTAGCCACGAGTAATTGGCACCCCACTTTTACTAATATCGATTTCTTTTGTGAACAACAATATTGAACATCGGCTCTGTAAAGTGTTACACATGCCTGAGCCTAACAAATAAACGAACTGATTAAAAAAAGTGCCCTGCAACCAAAAGCAAGGAAAAAAAATTGGCAATTTTTTTTTTTTTTTCTACCGTAACCAAATATTTTCTTCAAATCTTCAGTAAGAAAATTTGGTGCTTGCTGCTATAAATTTTCATAAAAATAAAAGTTTTAAGCATCAAGAACAAAAACCGTCAACTGTGAAAAAATCCAATCTTACGGCGAAATAAATAAATACGTACATTGAAAAAACAAATATTTTGAAACTATGAAGAACGCTCGCCTTATTTTAAAATCATTTCTCAAATTTCATCTCCCAAAACATGAATCACCGTTTTGGGTTACTAAACCCTTTTCTGCAACATGAACCAACAGAAGAATTAGACTGAAATAGTTCTCAATACCCTATGCAGCACCGCCCGATTGAAAGATATATCTTAATTGACATTCGTTTCGTCATATTGATCATCTCCGCACCAATCGATAGCGCTTCATTTGTATTATGTATTTCCCATCATCTCAGAAACACAACATCCAATCCATAATTCATTCAATAAAGTGCTTTGAGTGGATCCCGCCGCGTATACATTAGGCGATTCCACAATAACATTACCAATCAAAATCATCTCATCATTATTAGCCTCGGCCATATCTTTTCGGCATCGCCATCGCCTGGCATTACATTCCACCCCGAGTTCCCTAGCTCGTGTATGTTTTATTGAACGGCTTCTTTTCCGAAAAAATCCATCCATCCACGCACGGAAAACAAATGAATAAAAACCAAAACTCATCCCACGATGAGTGCGCGTATTATTTAATCGTGTTAGCTTTCAGAAGTTCTCGGTCATTAACGGAGCCGCAGCAAGATCAAACAAGGCCCTAGCGCGCTCCCTCGCCATCACGTGCGCGGATTTCGTCGGTTCATTCGGATTCGATCGCCCATTTTCCAACATCACCACCGGCCGTTGCGCAGAGATGCGGGCGCGATTCGATTGGGGAAACCTTTAAATTGGGATAATTCGTAAAGTGATGTAATTATTAGGCTCCCGCGATGAGAGCAATTAGCATCTTGCAGCTATGGGAGAGTTTATTCTTCTGCTGGAAGTGGACCTCGGCTACCGGGTGCGATGCTGCTGCTGCTGAATCATGTACTTTTGGAGCGTGAGAGGTATCTAAGAACAGATTTGGGCTCGTGCTGGGCACATTTTATACGCTAATTAGCTCCTAATGGGTTCCAATTGATTGTAACGAGATAGTGAAGTGTAGTGGTTCATACGGCAGAAGAACGCATCGAAGGGTTTCTGTACGATGGTTTTCCTTTTCAGCTGAAAACAGAAAAGAACGACATTGGAATAATGTGAGATTAGTGTCTTTACAAAAATGTGCAAAAATCGCCAAACAATGTCTGTGCCTTCGGGCCAGTGAAATCCGAAAATAAAAAACAACAATAGATTCTCTTTTTTGAGGATTTAATTTTTCCTCTGTTTGCCACTTTGGAAAGTGTGGGCGTAGTTGACGCCCTTTATGGCTGCATTCCACCGGGTTCATTGTAACCCCTTTTCACCTTTTTGTCAATTTTCTTATTGCTCTAATTTTCTGCTCTTGGTTTATATACAATATGAATAGGCATTAAATCTGGTGTTGTACAAAATGTGAGCATTGTTATTAAATTTGCTGTTCTTTGTATAGGATGATTTTGCTTGTGGTGTGATTTTCTTTCCATCGCAGAATGGGTTTCCGTTTGCTTGAGGCTAGAGAATGGCAGAAAATTAATTCGAAGAACGTGTTCTATGCTTTTCGGCGGAACCGACATTATTCTACTGGGAGGTTGAATTTAGTTTTCTTACACGAAGCATGCAGAAACAGATTGAATTTGTTTGGTTTGGCAATATATATGAAACTCATGATCGAGATTCAAAGTAGAAGCAAGCATTGCATCTTGGAACTCGTTGGTGGATCAAATTAAACTCGCTTAAACATTGATTCAAAGTAAATTTGGATGCATTCAAGTGATTATAAATCAAGAATAAAAAAACATACACGGTAGCACAAAACGTCAAACACAAGGATATTTATTCAACTTTCAAACGATATATAACATTTCACCGTTTCGAACGAACTGTTTCACTTTACTTGTGATTGATGCCATCATGATCTGCATAGTCGCTGCCCGAGCAAAGGATTATACAAAATTGATAACAAGTTCTAATACCAGGATATAATTTTTTGATCAATGAATATGTTATCATTCAGGCTGAATAAACAGCCAAAACAACAGAATGAATAACAAAAAAATACTCGTTGAATATCATAATAATAACTTATTTTGTTATCACTGCGAACAATTTGATAACAAATCCTGTATTGTAAGCAAATTTATTGAAATAGTATCAAATTATTTTATCAATTTGAAATAAAACTCTCATGCTAATAACTGAAAAAAATATTTTGATTAAATGCAAAATTTCTTATTCAAATATGCTGGAAATATTTATAGTTTTACAATTTAACTTATAGCGTTCATAAAAAAAAAATTGTTCAAAATTTGGCCAGTCAAGGTGGTGTATTCGATCATGCCTTGACCTACCCCGCATGGGGATGCTTGGCAAAAGTCTGTGTTTCCTGTTTCGGAATACTACCTCACAATGCCCTCCGCTCAAATTTCAAACTACTTCTATTCAATTTTCACAGCCTGCCGTGAGCTAACGGAACTATCAATACTTTCTCTTCACAACTTTGTTCTAGCAAAAAAATGCTGTCTACTCCTAGAGCCTCATGGTGATGAGAAATTATTTCCTTCTCAAAAACAACATCATCATAATAACAAATGATAACAAAATTTTCCAATGGTGATAACTAATTTTTTTATGCGATAACAGCGGAAATCAAAACGATAACTGGGATTACAGAACTTGATACTTGAGGAGTGTATCGAAAATAAGCTATCCACAAACTTTCTTTCAAATTATGTTGAAAACCGATATTTTATCCATACAAAAAATTGATCCTTTATTGTACGGGGTTAAACTTGAACATAATGAAGACCGGATGAAATTTAAGTTATTCCTTCACGAATTTTCGAACTTTGGATCGAATGCTCTTCATCAAGTTCCGGAACAAGTGTTGCATCGCATTTTTTGGACGCTTGAGCCCAAATTTTTTTGTACTCCTGCATGTTCCCAGCTGCCTTACCAGTCTTCTTGAAGACCCTCTTCACGATTGCCCAGTAACGTTCGATGGGTCGAAGCTGAGGGCAATTTGGTGGATTGATATTTTTATCAACGAAATCTATACCCTTTTCCGCAAGCCAATTGAGAGTGGTTTTGGCATAGTGAGCCGACGCTGAATCCGGCCAAAACAGTGGAGGTGTACTATGCTTCTTATATAAAGGCAATAATCTCTTCTGGAGACACTCAGATCAATAGATTTCCGCATTTATAGTTCCGGTAGTGTAAAAAATGGTTGACTTCAAACCACAGGAACATATTACTATAATTTAGAAGAAAAATTAGTAATCTCCATTTAATTCCAACTACCTTTGCTTATCTTCGACAGATACGAGTTATTAGTACGAGACACTGAAGAAGTCTGCACATTGTAGACGAAATACGCGTATCTGTCGAAGATAATCAAAGGTAGTTGGAATTAAATGGAGATTACTAATTTTTCTTCTAAATTATAGTTACAAGTATTCCACTAAACAGCTCAAACCCTCTAGGATTCAGGAACATATTGCTTGCCATACCAGTACCTTTCGACCGAATTTCTCCACTTGAATCGACCTGTCCGCATTGCTCACATCCTCCCCAACCACGGCAGTAAAGTATTATGGACCTGGAAGGGTTTTCGAGTCCTCCTTTACATAGGTATCATCGTCCATCAAAACGCATGCATCCGGACGCTGCAAAAGACGCGAATATAATTTCCGGGCCCTTGTTGCTGCTCGTTTCTTCTGTTCTGCACTTTGTTTCGAGATTTTCTGCTTCGTGTAGGTCTTCAAGTGGTTTCGCCTCTTGATACGTTGGATCATTCCGGCACTCGTTCCTGCTATTTTGGCCAAATCACGTATTGACATTGATTTGTTCTTCATGATTAGAGATACCACATTCTGCTCCAGTTTCGGGTTGGAAGAACCGGGTTTTCTGCCTCTTCCTGGTAGCTCATCCAAAGAATAGTGTTCACCAAACTTATGAATGATGGTTTTAACACTCACATGATGAATTCCAAACCGCTACGCCAATTTTCGCATAGTAATACCCTTCTCACTTTGCCATGTGTCCAGAACCTTAATTTTCACTTCCTTTTCAATACGCGACATTTTTAAAACGCAGAATTTGAACCGCACAAACAAGTAAACAAAAGAAAACTGACAGTCAAACGCACAACATGCAGTGTTCAGAGCATAAAAAACCATCACAAATACATGCGTACAACGCAAATGTATGTGGATAGCTTATATTCGATACACTCCTTATATAATATCAGCTTGTTATTTTCCTTTGCTAGGGTGGCGACACTGTATCGGTTAACTTATTCCACTTTAAACGCATTTGTTGTGCATTTGTCACTTCTTTACCGCATCCTCAAAGTTTTCGTTTGACGATTGCCCAATATTTTTTGATCGATTTGAACTCAGGGCAATTCGAAGTATAAATCTCTTTGGCGACGAAATTAACATTGTTTGCAGCATACCATTCTAGTACCTCCTTAGAGTAGTGGCAGCTGACTAGATCCGGCCAATACATAACGTTGGTCTTGTGTTGCCGAATGAAGGGTAAAATCCACTTTTTCTAACACTTTTTAAAGTAAACCTTCAACGTCATTGTGTGAGATGTGATGAAAACCTTAGCTTTAAGGCCACAACTGCAGATTCCTTGCCAAATCATATGTTTGCGAGCAAACTTATCAGTAAAAACAAATTTATACACGAAAGGGACATCCCCACGACTAGGTGCCAGGTAGAATTTTCGTCCGGGGATTTGATTATAATCCATATTTGACATATGTTTCGTCATCCATTAAAATACAGCCATCAAATGCTTTGATAAATCGAGAAAAACTTTTCACCAATTTTTTTGTCAATGCAACATCAACCAATTCCTGTACAACGTTTTTTGTTCCAACCACTAGGGACGCGGTGGTGCATTAAATCATGCGTCCAGATTTACATTGAATCGAGCTTTATATCAATGCAATACACATTGAGCAATTGTACATGATTCCATCAGAAGATCAGCCGCCTGCCTTCCTTTTGGCAAGGTGACAGGCGGTGAGTGGACTAAAATCAATGGATTTCATTTCCCTAACTCATCATTAGGTTTTGAAATTGTAGAACCGTCATTTTAACATCCTATTGGTGTGTAACAGAATGATCAAGACTACGATGGATGGTGTACAGTGCACTATGGTCCAGATCACGAATTTACGAGGAAACGTGCTCCCAGCGCCTTGTATCACTAAGGCCCATTTTATTGAAATTAAAATTAGGGTGGTCCCCATTTTCATAAAAATACAGAAACTAACTTTTTTATTTGCAGAATTAGACGTTTACATTCTTGGGCAAAGTTGTAACGCAGATAATGTTATGGAATTTTTTTTATAAAAAAAAATTTTGTGGCTTAAAAATTGACCGGCTTAAAGCAATTTTCCCTCATCAACTTAGGGTGTACCATAAAACCATGTTTTTGCTCTGACTTTTTTAATTCAATTCTCACCGTCCAGCGTCCGGACGAGTTTTAGAATTTTTGAAGACGCCTACTTTAGTATACAAATTTTGCCACTAGCTTTAACCAATCACTAGTAATTGAAGTTTTTCTAAAAAAATACGCCTTTTTTAAATGTTAATTTTTATGATTGGTGCAAACGCAAAAAAAATTGAAGACATTATTTAAAAGGGCAATTTATATTGTTTAACATATGTTAAAACTGGAGATATGTTATTTCAGTATCTTGAGAAAATTACATTTGAATCTGGGATGGTTTTAGAAGAAAAACTTCAATAATTATTGATTAATTGAACCTAGCGGCAAAATTAATATATCAAAATACGCGCCTTTAAAAGTTATACAACTTGTTTGAAGAAAGTTTTACAATGTAAATTGAAATAAAACAGTTAGGACAGAAAAACTTTTTTTTATGGTACACCCTAAGTTGATGAGGGAAAATTGCTCTAAATCGGTCAATTTTTAAGCTACAAAAAAATTTATATAAGAACATTCCATAACATTTTTTGCGCTACAACTTTGCGCAGAAATGTAAACGTCTATTTCTGCAAATAAAAAAGTTAGTTTTTGTATTTCCGTGAAAATGGGGACCACCCTAATTTTAATCAATATCAAACAGAGGGCCTTAGTGATACAAACCATGTTGTAGAACATCACTTTGCTGTAAAGTTTCAAGTTTAGGCGCTGGGAGCATGTTTCCTCGTAAATTCGTGATCTGGACCGTACTGCAGTGTTACCTGAAGATATCGGGTGCATTATCGGACTCGTTTGAAACACGCAAAGGACTTTGACGAGGCAATGGTCTTTCCTGCCTCCTGTTCAACATTGCGCAAGAAGGTGTTATAAAAACGTGCGGTGTAATAGGTGTAATTAATCCGGCCAGTTCATATGTTTTGCTGACAACGTGAACATATCATTGGTTACGTCGGATAACAACTGTAGCAGAGAAATTTTGAGACGCATTATTACCGAAAGTTGTGCCTACTATGGACTCCACAAGCCCGTGCGGTCTGGTGAACTTCACCCCCGTACCAAGTGTGCCATGTACAAAACGTTGATAAGGCCGGTAGATCTTTTCGGGCATGAGACGTGGACAGTGCTCGAAGAGGACCTGCAAGCTTTTGCAGTTTTCAAACACCGCGTGCTTAGGACCATTCTTGGCGGTGTATGTGAAAACGGTGTATTGAGGAGAAGGATGAACCACAAGCTGGCGCAGCTCTATGGCAAATACAGTATTCAGAAAGTCGCTGAAGCTGGAAGGGGTACAATGGGCGGGACATAATGAATGAATGTCGGACAACAACCCCGCAAAAATGACCTTTGCCTCGAATCCGACCGGAGACGCAGTGGAGCACTGCGAGCTAGGTGTTTAATCCTAGTAGAGCAAGACCTTGGAAGTGTGGGACATTCGAGGAACTGAAGACAAGCAACCCTGAAGCCCCTGGTGATTCCAACACCAAAGCTAGCCACTTCGGAATCTTATGGAATTGTAGCTTGTCAGCGTATTTATATCATGAACTACCTGTCCTTCATAATTGAATCCACAGAAGACCGTGGGTGCTGGTATTTTGGAACTTCCGTAAACACTTCCTTCAATTTGGCTCTTGAAGGCAAGGCACACTAGGCCAGAATGAAAAATTAGCAGAAATTATTTTCACTATGAAGTGCAACTTTAGAACAAAACTGGCCTCGAAAAAGATGCAGCTTATCATTAGGGCTTTAATTTGACATCAGTATAAGTTAGGGTGATCCTTGAATAAATTGAAATAAAAATTCTATCCTTCACCTTTTTTAACAAACGGCAAAACAATTTTGTACAAAGTTGATTTTTGTTCAATTTGAGGCAACTCTGCAGCAAAAACCATAGTCGTAGGTCTTTTGAGTCATGAGTTATGATCATTTTTACACGAAAACGGTGTCTCCATCAAATTTCTAGAACTTGTTCAAATGCACACTTTGATGAAGAAAGACCGTAATTTCATGGATCCGTCCAAAAGCTGTCGCAATTTCAGTCCATATATTAGGATTTTTTCGAATTACATTTTTCAAAGGTGAATAAACAGGGATACAAATATGATTGCAACAATGACTGGTCCTCCTTGGCTGAAGTCGGTAAAGCGCCGTCTACAAACGCAACACCATACTGGAGGTGGCTGAGGTTCCAGTTCCCGGTCTGGTACTGAAGATTTTTGTTGAGGAAAATTTCTCTGACTCCCTGGGCGTAGCGTATGATTGTGCTGCCACAAAATCGCTCACTAATGCGAGAAATGGCGTCCTGGCATCGAGCAGCTCTCAGTTAGTAACTGCCGAAGTGCATCACTGGAAGACACCTAAGTTGGAGAGCAATCGATAAGCTAATTGCGAAAGGCAATATGAGCTTGAAAATGCTAAAGAAGAAGAAGAAGATGACTTTGACTGGTAAAGGGCCGGAGTCTCTTTTGTGTTTAAATACTCAGGTGGTTATAGAAAAACTTCGGGTTAGAGATTACTCTGAATGTATGTCCTATTTAATAAAAAATCCAATCACCATGTAAATTTTGCAATCACCATATTTCAATAAAATTGTAGCAATCACCATATTTCAATAGAAAAAACATTCTATGGTCAATTTAAATCGATGAATTTCCTGGAAGAAATTCAGTTTGATCGGGTAAAAATATAAAGATTATTAAAAACTATCATAAAGGATAAAAGAGAAATTTTTTGGCGAAAATATAATTTTAACAACAAACTGTTTTTGACAAAGTCTTTCATCACTTTGAGCGTCAAGCTTCATTCCTGTGTTAAAGGATACAAAAATAAAGAAATGCTTAAAAAAATTAGAGACCAACCTGATTCCCGCATATGTAACACGCTTTAGAATTATTAATTGTAACGTCGTTGACAACTCATGAATACTTTGTTGTCTTCCAATTTGCATTCCGTAGGTTTCAAAGCCTTAATTTGTTGTTCTACTTCTACTTCGTCAAATCAGCCGCTTCTTTCTGAAAAATCAGTTTTATTGGTCGACAGGGGAAAATTAATGAAGGTAGATTGTTATTCCAAATGAATTTTTCCTTGACCCCTGAATTTATTTTGTGGATGGTCCAGTCGAAGAAGGACCATTGACAATGCGAAGATATAGGAGTCACTGTATTCACCAATAGTCTCTTCCTCAGAATGATCCTTGTGAACATATGGTTGCTTATATCGAGTATAGATCAAGAACTCCCATCGCATCCCTTATTTTGCCAATCGAATGAATACCATCATTTGACGAAACTATTTGATTTGGCATCTCTCACATGATTATACGCGCTGGAATCGTTTTAAAGCTTCGCTATGCAGTGACATCATGCGAGTGTTCGTGTATTTTACCTTTGGAAAAATTCTCTCTGGCATAAAAAAGCAAGTGCTTAATCTGGTGTGAACAAACTATCTCCAGGATCAAGATCGATGGCATTGCATTCATATTATTTAAGGCCTTAATTTCACTGCCTTTCAATCCACCACCGGAATAAAAGCTGTGAACCAGCCAGCCGCTAGTTCTTGAGGAGAATCTTCCTGTGTCAGATTACGTACTGAAAATTTGTTTGCTTTTTCTTCCGGAATCCAAAAATGATTTCAAAAGGACGTCCCTGCACCCTGTTTTTAAGAGTCAACAATGAGTTGGTTTTGAGAATGAGGACAGAGAGATAACCATATTTTATTTTTCGAGACAAATCGCTTCATATAGCTTCATTCATCGCTGCTGCTCTAACACTTTTAAAGTGAAACCGTAGTTTGAATATCTGCTGTAGCGCATTGCTCTCTGCGTTATTTGACCAACCGGATGCTTGTTAACTAGCATATGTGTCCCTTAACTCAGTCTAATATGCAACAAATCCGATTACATTTTTTATTATAACTCATAAGGTGCTGTGAGCAGGAAGCAGCATCTGTAGTAGTATGTATCACGAAAGAGTTACACAACAAATTTTATAAAGCCACAAAATTTTTGAGGATATGGATGTAATGGCCGGTCTCCATGGGTGCCAAATTGGGAATAATCAAGGATGCAAGTTCGACCCATTTCGATAGATTTGTTATTAGATGTTGTCTTTGTACAATTTTTTTTTCTGATTTTCTGATTCAAGATGTTGCTAGCTGTGTTCGCTCTACTCCAACGAAACAATTTACAAGTCATGCTATCACTGCAAACAGCTAAGAAACACTTGAGTGATTTTTACAAATGATTTAGCGGCATTCGGCAATCAAAACATTATAATAAACTCTTACACAGATTTTGGTTTCTCTGGTTTGTGTTAAGATGAGCGATATGAAAAATATTCAACGTTTGTCATTGTGAAATGTTACTAGTAGCAACATTTTTACTACGGTTCCCCACACAGCAGGCTATAGTTGGGAATCTAAAAAAAATATAGGTATGTCCCCAACATTGGGTCTATGGTTTTCATGTCGAATCATTGTTATTTTATCAATGTGATATGTTAATTTATAACGTGTGACAATTTTCTGTACATCTTGGTTGCATTAATAGGTTTGAAGGTTCAATTTCGGCAAAGTAAGATCATTCGAAGATGGTGTAGATAATCTGTTCAGCTTAACCAGTAAAGTCATCGTGTCTAAAAAGTTAAGGAAAGCGGAAATTACGCGGAAGTGAACAACTATAAATTGATTAATAATGTCTCAATTACTTTGATATAAATCGGTCGTGCTGCACACTACCAAAATGTCATCTAACATTTCTGTCCCCTTGATACCGACACATGCAAGCGTCTCTTAGCACATAAGCATGAGTTGAAAGAAATGAGAAAATAAATTCAATGAAACACATCTTTTGTCATATGTGTCAGTTTCAAGAGACACAATTTCACACGAAATCTTTCTTTACGTTCTCCGACTTTTTACAATCATGAATTACGTCTCGTGTAAAATTCATAATTTCTAAGTGTGTGAAACCAACATAATTTTGTTGATTATTGCTGAAAGACTGACATATTTGGTGCATAGGCCGAATCAAGGAGTTAGGCTAACATTACATCCCGTTACTCTATGTAGCAAAAGATCTCCGAGCTACTTTTCCCAGAAAAGAAAAGATCAACTATATCACCAAATTTCTCCTTTGAGCAACACTTAACTTTTGACATCTAAAACAGAGAAACAAACAAAGCTATTATTCAAATAACGTCTTCCTTTTTTCGAATTTCGGTGGTAGAGCTTGAAATCTCTTACACAAAAATTTAAGCCATGGCGAAATTCCTTTATAAATTCAGATTCAGGAGGTATTGATAAGCTAGTACGCAATAGGCGAGATGAATCAGGGGCGTTCAAAAGGGCCATGAGTAGTCAAAAGGACAGTCATGGGCGGTCAATGGTATGGCAAATTAAGCTATTAGCTGGCCATAAATTATAATTCGTATAAGGAAGCAGGCCAAATTCCGGAACATAGTATGCCATAATAATCAGCAGTTGATGAATTGTGGCAGTCTAAAAACACGTTATTTTTTTCTAAAAGTTCTAGAGCCTAACGACATTTTACTGAAAAGTACACTCTACCAAAACATCATGTCAATTTCGGAGCTCTGAGACCGAAACAGACATAAAAATCAGTCAAATAAAACGAGAATATCAGTTCAATCAAACACACCTTCTGTCGAATTGAGTTTGTTTTTGTTTTGGGCGCTTAATTTTACATAAAAGATTTGCTAACGTTCCTGGACGGAAATAAAATTTCAGATAAGTCTCGTGTCAAATTCAAAACTTCTAAGTGTGAGGTCTGTATCCGCAATAATCCGGACACCTCAAAACATGAATAAAACATCAATTTCGCATGATATTTCCGTTGTAGTTGTTTATTTTAGATTCATGGAATGTGTTTTAACAATTCGTGAAGACAAAACATATTTTTTCGGTATTTGCATAAAATTTTTGAGCTTTGCAGGGTTTGTACAGACTCTTCAGAAATCGTAGAAGCCGTCTTTGTCCAAATTTGTTGGAAGTGTTTGATGTCTTAGATTCCTTGCTTCTTTTCAGAAAGCTTCCGCTTCATCAGAGCCCAATATCTCTCGATTGATCCTTGAGGGGGCAATTTGGCGTGATTGATCTCTGGTCAATTTGGCGGATTTGAGGTTTTTGGTACAATGTTGACTTGATTTGCTAGGTACCACTCCATCACAGTTTTAGCTTAGTGGCATGATGCCAAATCGGGCCAGAACAAAGGTTTGTCTTTGTGACTTTTGATGAAGGGTAGCAATCGCTTCAGACACTCTTTCTGATAGATCTCCTTGTTGATTGTGCCTGTAGTGACGAAAGATTACTAAAGCCCTATGTAGTTAGACATAAGCGGCCGCATAAAGTACAACAGCCAACTTCCCGAAATAATCCCGAAAGGTGGTTCCAGGGAGAAGGGACAAGGTTAGGGGCACGAAAAAGTTTAAGTGGGTCGAGGGGTTGGCTCCCTCAACCCACAAACTGAGTTCAGGAGTCTGGATGGAGATTTTTCTTTTTGATAAAAAATACACCTGGGACACATAGCACTGACAAACACCCTGTGCTCAACAGTGGCTTTACTTCAAGATGACGCTTTGTTCCTTGGCTCATCAAAAAGTTTACTATTAAACTGAAGCTATGCAAAGGTCTTTGCTATTTGAAGTTGCTTGACAAGTGACGATTTTTACGTCTGAAAGAGCTCGTAGAGAAATTTTGAAGAAAGGGTAGCCCATTTTGATCCAAGCACTCTTCCATACGAATCTTCTCTGTCCAATCGTACAAACTCGTGGAGGATGAGTTACTTTTCTGATGAAAGCCATGTTTCACAAAAGAGCACCAACTCTTCCAACAGAGACTGCTCGAACTGAACGGACACACGGCCAAGGAATCCGTTGACACCGTGATGAGTGTTGTCATCAACTGCTGGAGGAGAGTTACACAAAGACAAATTTGACAGTCAATTTTACAATTATTGGGTGTTAAGATAGCTATTGCAGTTTAGTGATAATGAACAGACTGGTCCAAAATACCATTAAAAATAGTTGATTCAACATTCACTATAGTGTCAGAATAGTCTTCGTTACCATGATCATAGTCAGAATGCCATGAAAGTGGAGAATTTGTCCATTATCATGGATATTGTAACCAATGGTCATCTTAATTGTCATGTATGTATTTGTACATGTGTGTACAAATGGAAGAATTTATGAATGAATGAAAGGATGAATGTGATTTTCTAACTCTGGCCCAATATTTGTAGGTAGTAAATAGTTCGAGTAATTCGAGTTTTAATCAACTTGAATACCAGGTGAACCTTATTGAGCATGTATAACCATACCACAAAAAAAATGAAATTACAGAGTTGACAAACTGTTTTTCCCAAAGCGTAAAGGAGAAAAAACCTATATATACCTAATTGTGAGGTCATTTTTTTATGATTTTGGTTTACCGCTACTCAATTTAGGGTAAATCCGGATGAGAGTGTATAGGGTAAGAAGAAGGTGTAACTGTCAATTGAGTTTGATGTTGAGATTAACATTCACACGTGCCATTTTAACAGTAAACTAGTTGGATTTTTGCTCACCAGGCAGCGCTGTTCGTGTCTCCTGTGAATCGCAAGAGTCGTGTATCTTTTTGCATTTTGTTATCTTTGGAATCATCGAATTTGTGTGAATAAAACCTAATTTTTGGTGGATAACTTATTTCGATACAGTTCTTAGGTCTCAAACATTATTACAAAATAGAGATCTTCAAAGTATAACATTTATGTTAACTTAATGTGCTCGTTTACTATATTTCAATACATTTGCTGCAGGAATTCCAGTTTATTTCCATCAATGAAAACATTCAAGTTAGTTCGATCAACGTTTTATCGAACCTTGCATACAAATGCAGAGATGTTATCATGATTTCTAGTGTCTATAAATTCCACTTCTATTAGAAATAACCTACCTTAATGTTCATCCGGTTGAGACATCATTCGGTTTTACGACGTGAACACACAAGCACCTCGTAATCCGTTCCATCAAATTCCCTGGCAATGGCCAAAATATTTCCGTCCCGTCCAATTAATTTTACACTTACAAAGTGCTCCCCAATTTCAAGACTCGACCTGCACGAAACATACCTACATTCGTCTTCACGCGATAAAATTCAAATTATGATTTTATGATCACGATTATAAGCGGTGCTCGTTTGTTTCACTCTCCATGCAGTCCAAAAAAAAAAAAGAAAACCAAGAAGTAAAACAAAGAGGAAGCGGGAAGGCATTGCCACTGCGCGGTATGTCCGAAATCTGATGATCTTTTGAAAAATTGTTGTTTTTTTGGTTCTGCTGCACTTGACGAACGGCACATCATATAAAATAAGAATCAACAGGAGGGGAAATGGATTCAGACAGAATAAATAACCGCGATGATGACGAGGACGACGGACGGTGAAATGGTCAGCTGTTTGCGGCCATTTACATCGTACCCAGCGATGCATCTTCAATGCAACTGGCACTGTGCAGCGGGGTTATTTTCGTTGTTTATTAAAGCTGTCTAATTTGGAAACAGCCACGTTAATTATTAATTCATTATTCCAAATTCTGCACCGGGGCATTATTTGAGTATTTTTTTTTTCGATCGCCTCAGCTCAGGTGAATGCACGGATAGACATGGTGGAGCCACAGTCGAGTCGAGTGGTGTGTGCTTCTCTGCAGTAGCCTTTCAATCATCGCTTTTCCAAATCGACAGGGGGATAAGCTCTACATACGTCCATCATATGGTCACTCCTGCGCATTCTCCGAAACTTTTAAAATCTTCTTGACCTCGAAACTGTGGGTGTCGTGATCTCGACCGTCAGCCTCACTGGACTAAAAATAAAATCCTAGCCGAAGCTCACCTTATTGCATTAGCCAGTGGCCTAATGGATTCCGTTTTTGTCTACAAAGTGTCGGCCGCTCCTAGAGCTGCCTATCCAAATAGACGCGGGATCCTTTTCCAGCAGTTTGATTGAAGCACTTCTGTCGGCAGAAAGGTGATAGCCGGGCTGAAGTGTGGATCAACACCCGTAAACTGGTAGACTGCGTGGATCTGACCGGATGACGCTGCACAAATTCGAGGTGAGTTAGGTAAATTGAGGCTTTCAATGTGGTTGATCGCGAGAGAAGAATTTTTCAGATTGCATCAATTTGGCGATTCACAATCCACTATGAATGTGCTGCCAAGTCGGTTAGGTGATTATTGAATTCAAAAGCTAAATGCTGTTGTTATTGTTTTCTATTTTGATTTTGATTTTGTGTTTTTTGATCACAACAAGAATGTAAGAGTTATATTTTGTAATGTAGAAAGACATCACCTAAATTGCTTTGTAGTTTTGGTCGACTTATTTTTTGGCCGAGGGATTGGCAACTAAAGCCTGTCCACGTTAATTCTCGGCCACTTTTTTGTGTAGATTTTGGAAAATATTTAGACAACATGTTAAGATTCTTGTTACATGCAGCAAAATCATCGATTAACGATTACATACTCGTGTGGTTTTCAGAAATCGCAAACGTAATTTGTGATCGACCCTCGGTCCCTTTAATTTCATGTATCATAATGTTTGAACACATCTTGAATTGTCAAGATTGACAAAGAGAAACGTCAGTGTGATGTCTGTTTCCAACGTTTATAAAGAACAAGGTATTGTATTCGCTGCAGTGTTTATGTAGTGGTACGAAAAAGCAAAAGAAGAAAATAGTTATGAAATGACTTCAGAAATGCATGAAATTTAAGCAGTTGCGATTCAAAAGTCAGCCAAACGCCAGATTTTTGCTTGAATTATTGCATGTAGGTATTAAATAACTCTCGTACGGAGCTTAAGTATGCAAATTGATTGGAGGAATACGTTATTACTGAATACTTTTGAGTCAATTAGCGCTGATATTTGAGGTTTTCGAAAAAACGCCAGGACGATTGTTTCCCAATTTCGAGTATCACACTTGTTCATGCATTTTTCTGATGAATAATACGAAAAAGCTGACTTTTTAAATAAAGTTAAAGAAGACCAATTTTATTATTTTAATGATATCTGCATGGGTACGCAAAAAAAATAGAATTTTAGTTTTATGATTAAGACTATCGTTAGAAAATAAAGTTCAATTTCACTTTAAGCCTGTTGCAGGAAGATCCACAACGATTTAAACTCGAAAATTAGATAAAATTTATACAACTAGAAAGAACTTTACGATTTCTCATAACAAACATGGATGTTTGTTTGCCATCCGGTTTCACTCACATTTGAGTAACTTTAACTCAAAAACGTTAAAGCTGAACGTACCCTAAATTAAGTTTCATTGCCACAACTTCATTTTAAGTATTATTTAAAAAAAGCTTATGAATATATGAACAAGAAAAGATTTTTCAAATTTACCCATACTTCACAAAATGTTTTTTTCTACTCATAACCCAGCTGGCAAGCAAAGACCAGAAGTAATTTTTGCCATTTTGAACGAAAGTAATTTTGTCAACTGCTCCAGTATGGGTGAAATGTCATTCTTCCTTGAGAAATAATCGAACGGAATATTATTCCACGAAAAAGAGAGACAGCCCCATTTAGTTTCCATTAGCAGGCGTTACTGGCGTTATGAAACCGTCTTCAGTTTTCCCTACTTTTCTATTGCATTCAAGGTAAGTAGTTCCGACAGTAAAAGCATTTCTTGACCAATACAAATCCCATGCTGATGCACATTACTTTTGAGCTGCATACTGGCCTTATCCAAGAAATAAGCCTCCACTGTGGTAAATTTTGCTAGACATATTTAAGATCATATATCTTAATGAATTATTGAATTTTCCTTTAAGTTTGGTAAAAGAATTGTTCTACGATGAAGCGTTTTGAGTTACGCATTTTCGAATAAGGTAAGATTTGTGCAAATCGGAAAACTTCAATTTATGTTTTCCAGAAAAACTGGCAACCCTGATTTTTTTAAATTTAATTTTGTTCGTTTATCCATGAACTCTACGAGTAGCCAAAGTTTCGCAACAATCTGGGACCCTTCGGACCAAACCTGACCGATAGGGAAAAAATCCCAAAATCCTGAAATTTATTTATTTATGAGTTGAACCAGCAGGTAATATGCAACTAGCGATTTGAAATTGGTTCACTATTGTAGAACCCCTAGGTCCGAAGTACACCTTACAATAATTCTTGCGCTTATTAGACCTTCCAGTACTAACATTTTTGTTGTTGTTTTGATTCGCTATGTTATTTTGACACAATATTTGAGAGTGTGTTGGTGTGAGTTTCGTTATTAGGGGTGAAGCTTGGGACCAGTGTGCTAGAACTTCCTGAGCCAAAGAATATATTCATTCTCTTCGTGACTATTCACGCGCAGGTTGAACTAACTCATAAACAATAGTGCAACAATTTAAGAAAATTAGTATTTTTATTTATTTCGCCTCCGCAAAAGACGCCATGAAAATCATTGATCTTCTTTTGAAAAAAAAAAAACATAGCATTCCATTTTATTTAACAACCAAAACAAAAACAGAAATGAGGAATTAATAAGCTGGCCTTTATCAGTTCCGTGATAAAAATAATGCGTGGGTGGGCAATTTATTAATCGCTGAATGCAACATTGAAAAGAATATAAATACTAAATTTGGCACCTATTTGAAAGCAGAAATAACTTTTGTCCATCGGATAAAAAGGTCAATGGCATAGATCCCATCCATAGATGTAGTTCTTAGTAATGCGCGAATACGTTCTGTAATATGTTAGTATAATATGCATAAGATGTTTAAATGGTAAAGAATTCGTGGTTCGATTTTTACATTTGTAAAATCAAGTAACAAGCAAGGGTGACGAAATGCTTGCTTGACATTCTTAACACCAATAAGTATCCGCATTGTTTCAAAGACATTTTGCCAATATACCCTTTATAGTCTGGTTTCGACTCATACGCCAGAAGGAGTTTCGAAAATGTTGTCTTATCTGTAATGTAATAAACTATTAAAAATCAACAAATGTCAAGATAAACCAGCTTAGCTTTTTTTAAATATGTTCCCGCATCTACAGTGGCTACTATCTGCTCCATGTCACCACTGGTATTAGTTTTCGAATACAATTTATATTTCAAATTAACATCCGAAGCGCAAATTGACAACGAAAAATAATATTTAGCTATCTCAAAATTGAGTTTGGCGCAGCTTTCTTGCGTTTTGAATAGCAATAAATCAAATTCATAAAATACGATTACTCAGCATTTGACGTTTTAGATGTAATTATAAAATTGAGTAAAATTTACTCAACATTGAGTAAGCTCCAATGAGCGTATTTGTAAGAATACTATGGCAGGTGGCAACAGTGCCTTGGATTTTCACAAAATATTCATGAGAAGTGAAAATGATTTTATCCCAGTGTAATGATGATGTTTACATTCCTAGACAAAATCGTCAGAAGGTCGAAAGGAACAAATGTAAACAATGACTTAAAACGTGAATTTCCTAGAAATGCCAGTTTGCTAACATCTACACCACTACCGACGGGATGGTTATAACTCCCTGTATCTGTTTATGGTGCTATTTTGATTGTGGGAGCAAGCTGATCTCAGAAAAATACGCTAGAAGTCATTGTTTACAAATGTTACTTTCGACCTTTTGACTATTTTGTCTAGATTCCCGGTTTTCATGGTTACCGCTGTCACTTCTATGCCCACTGAATTTTGTTTGCTGCAGTGAATGAAGTCAGCTCTAAGTGCGGGTCGAAAATCTGCGGTCACTGTTGTTTTGATTATTAATCGTTCAGCATGAATTTCATTAGATGAAATTTCAATATCATCTTGTGATGTTTTTTTGTATTATTGAGTAATTTTTAATCCTTTTACGAACATGAAACAACTGGGGCCGTCATCATCGTTCCATAAGAATAGATTCTAGTAAGAATACCCTGGACTGGGCTGCCCTTGCATATTATCCGACCCCGACGCCTAATTGATATTCGTTGTGGTTTATTGAATCTCATCTCTAACAAATCGAAATTCATATTGAAAATAAACCTGTCTACATAAATGAATACCAACGCATTTTTAAAATCTAACGTTCATTCTTCTGGTTACGTTTGTTGTCACGAAAACTTATATGCAGTCAATCTTATTTTGCCTGAAAGTCCACGCTTTTGAACCTTTTTTTTTTTATTAATCATTTATTTGTACAGGCTCAATCGAATCAACTTTACAGAGCCAAGTTTTCATATTTGTATATATCATGTATCTTAAATCTAAAGTTATGGGAATAGTGCCGATTTTTCGCGGCCGTCTTGAGGTTAATAGGAATAACAATTTAACGGATAAGGAGATGGGCGGGAATTTAAAGTATGGTTTACATAACACATTTATTTTATATTCTAAATTGTCAAAAAACTTAAAACCATACAACTTTTGGTTTTCTTTTTTTTTTGAACATTTTTGAAAGAGAAAGAAAAACACACAAACTCAGAAAAAAAACTTATACTAAACATACATGTTAAACTAACTACAATCTATGCTTTTGAACCTAACGAGCATGATTTTTATCAACACTGGCTGACAATATACTTTACCTTGTTTTAAGGTATTTTGGTTTTTGTTTGCACAACTAGAGAATGGCATGAGCATAACAAGATCTGTCAGTCTGTTCACTGGAGAGTGCTGATTCGATAGGGACCGTTATTAATTTTTGAAGAGAACACTGAAATGAAAAAAATATTTGCACCAACTGTTCCATCTTAGCATTCTTTCATGGTAAAATGGCATCGAATCAAGTAGAAGTACGCAAACGCAGTTTGTACGAACGGCAGCAAAGCCCAAATTTATTGGTACGCGATCTAGCCAAGAAACTAAAACTACGAACAGTACCGTGTTTTGTGTTTGCAAATCATTTGACCAACGCCTGACTGTGGATCGGAAGGTTGGAAGTGGAAAAAATCGAAAAGTGTGCTCCAGAAAAATGAACAAGGTTGTAGCAATTATTGAGAAACAATCCAATCTTTCTGTGCGAAATGTGGCTCGCAAAGTTGGGAAGTCAAAATTATACGACAAATAGGTGCCCAAACGCGAGACAAGCAAAATTTCACTTCAAAAAGTCGTTGCTTTACACCAATTATTTGAAAACATTTTCTTATATCATAATGTCTGTTGGGTTTGGCTGTGTATACCCTAATCCAAGAGAACGCCATGGTCTAGCATTTCGGGACAAAGATGGTGGCCGAATTCCCGAAGAAGTAGTTGGGGTCGGAAAACTAAAAATTTCGTTTCTAAGGAGTGTATCGAAAATAAGCTATCCACAAACTTTCTTTCAAATTATGTTGAAAACCGATATTTTATTCATACAAAAAAATTGATTCTTTATTGTACGAGGTTAAACTTGAACATAATGAAGACCGGATGAAATTTAAGTTATTCCTACACGAATTTTCGAACTTTGGATCGAATGCTCTTCATCAAGTTCCGGACAAGTGTTGCATCGCATTTTTTGGACGCTTGAGCCCAAATTTTTTTGAACTCCTGCATGTTCCCAGCTGCCTTACCAGTCTTCTTGAAGACCCTCTTCATGATTGCCCAGTAACGTTCGATGGGTCGATGCTGAGGGCAATTTGGTGGATTGATATTTTTCTCAACGAAATCTATACCCTTTTCCGCAAGCCAATTGAGAGTGGTTTTGGCATAGTGAGCCAACGCTAAATCCGGCCAAAACAGTGGAGGTGTACTATGCTTCCTATATGAAGGCAACAATCTCTTCTGGAGATACTAAGATCGATAGATTTCCGCATTTATAGTTCCGGTAGTGTAAAAAATGGCAGACCACAAACCACAGGAACATAATGCTTGTCATACCAGTACCTTTCGACCGAATTTCTCCACTTGAATCGACCTGTCCGCATCGCTCACATCCTCTCCAACGACGGCAGTAAAGTATTGTCCTCCTTTACATAGGTCTCATCGTCCATCAAAACGCATGCATCCGGCCGCTGCAAAAGACGCGAATACAATTTCCGGGCCCTTGTTGCTGCTCGCTTCTTCTGTTCTGCACTTTGTTTCGAGATTTTCTGCTTCTTGTAGGTCTTCAGGTGGTTTCACCTCTTGATACGCTGGATCATTCCGACACTCGTTCCTGCTTTTCTGGCCAAATCACGTATTGACATTGATTTGTTCTTCATGATTAGAGATACCACTTTCTGCTCCAGTTTCGGGTTGGAAGAACCGGGTTTTCTGCCTCTTCCTGGTAGCTCATCCAAAGAATAGTGTTCACCAAACTTATTAATGATGGTTTTAACACTCGCATGATGAATTCCAAACCGCTTCGCCAATTTTCGCATAGTAATACCCTTCTCACTTAGCCATGTGTCCAGAACCTTAATTTTCACTTCCTTTTCAATACGCGACATTTTGAAAACGCAGAATTTGAACCGCACAAACAAGTAAACAAAAGAAAGCTGAAAGTCAAACGCACAGCATGCAGTGTTCAGAGCATAAAAAACCATCACAAATACATGCGTACAACGCAAATGTATGTGGATAGCTTATATTCAATACACTCCTTACCGGCACTATCATTAAAGATGTGTACAAGAAAGAATGTTTGCAAAAACGGTTGCTACCATTTATCAGAAACCACGACGCTCTAGCTCTGTTTTGGCTTAAATAGGCCATTTGTCACTATGTAAAATCTGTTCTGGAATGGTTTAACGTACAATAGGTCAAAAACAGCAAATCTACCAAACTATCCAGATCTTTGCTCAATACTACTGGGCACTAGTTAAACGGAAACTCTCCGAAGCTAAAGAGAGAGAGCAAATGGTTCCGATGATTTCAAGAGAAGATGTAGAATCTTCCCGGCGGGCGTATCTGAGGATATCGTACGGAACCTAACGGCAGGTGTACCACAGAAAATTGAAGAATTTTACAGAAAGAAGGATGAACTTCTTGATCATCTGTTTCTTGTGAAGGTATAACTTTATTTTTTTGAAATAAACAATCGGTTTTGTTGAATTATGTGGAAAATATTTTTGTTGCTTATATTTTAATGTCTGAAATTTAACGTGGACAGGCATTATATTAATTTATGATTGAGAAGTTGATTTGTGCCCTTTTTGTTGGATGGTTAGGTTTCACTTATTCTTCTTTTTCTACTACTATCACACATTGTTTCTTCTCTTAGTTTTTTTTAGAATTAAAGTTCATAGCTGTGCTCTTATTTTGCGATTATTTATAATTCATTACGAAGTTATTTTACTTTTTTGTGCCGTTTTTTGTCAGTCGTAAGTTAGTTAGCCGTCTACACTGATAGGCAAAGTAAAGTGCCCACCTCATCATTTTTTGAATTTCTCTCATTTATTTGGTTCAAATTAAAGTAAATACACTGTAGTCTTTTTTGATATTTCATTTTTCATTTTTTTCTAGTTTCACTTATGGAATAATAATTAAAAATATTTTTGACCAGAAGAAAAAAAAACAATTCGTGTTGAAAACAAATGCCCACTTCATTTTGGCTCCCGGGAAGGTAAATGTAAGTAAAAGAAAAGCATTTTAATAATTTGTGTGTCCTCCTTTGGTCTTCAGGACCAGCTGCAGGTGCTTCGGCATACTCTCCACCAGGTTCCTTAGGTGCTGTGGATCAAGCTCTTTCCAGGCGCCCTTCAGGGCTTCAAAATAGTTGGTAACTTATTGGTAACACTAGTTTTGGCATCTACAATCGCCCACAAATTCTCGATGGGGTTGAGGTCCGGGCTTTGTGGAGGCTTTTAATTGATTCGACAAGACCGGAAAAACGACTTGGTCATCTTGGCAGCATGCTTCAGGTCGTAGTCCTACTGAAAAATGAAAGACCCGTCTGGATCAGCGAAATCTCCAGGATTTCTCGCAGGATGTTGATTTAGGAATCTGCTTATCCCGTCGATTTTCACGAGGCTACCCTCTACACTCTACGAAAAAACACCCTCAGACCATCACATTTTCTCCTCCATGCTTCACCGTGCCTTAGATGCGGCGCTCCTGAAGCTCCTCACTTAATCTGCACCACACATGAACCCACCGCTTTCGATTAAAAAGCTCGAATTTTGAATTGTCTATCCAAAAAACCGATTTCCAGAACTCTACGGGCTTATCAGCATGCTCAATAGCAAACCTCACAGCTCACGTTTGGCTTTGTTTGCCCTGCTGATAAATGGGCGCTTCCGGGCAACTTTGTTGATCAGCCCCTGTGCTACAAGACGGCGACGAACAGTTCGACCAGAAACTGATAGCTGAAGAGTTTCCTGGATCTCACGCCCGGTACTTTTGGGTTTTTCTTGAATTCGCGCATGATCTTGGTGTCAGTTCCTGTATCCGTTTTGCGCTTCCTGCCTCTGTCTGGGTGATCTACCACTGATCCGAACGTTTTTTGTTTCAGTCGAATTTTCCCAACCGCTGCCTTGCAGAAATTTAATTTTATGTTTGTCATGTGAAATTACAAAGGATCAAATGATCTTCAAAAGATCTATCAGGAAGGTAATTATAACAACAAAATGGTTGCTAGTTGGCTCGCCCTTGTAGTGTTTGCAGTTTTTTTTTTCTGTTTTCCCTTTTTTCCATTTATTATTATCGGAAGACGTGGTCCCCTCAACTCTTGAAAGTTGATATCATCAAACTTTAATTGTCTTCGTCTCCGTGTCTCCATGAATGAGATTTTTTATGCTTGCTCGTGAGGGTAGAAAAAGTGGGTTATCTCGAAAGGATTCTTTTGTCTTGAAGAATAATCGGGGGATTTCACGATATTTTTGATCAAGAGGTGGATTAAATCGCGCTTGTTCCTCTTAGTTCATTAGTTCAATCTGTTTTCGATTCGTCCCTAAGAGAAAAATGAATGCAACAAAACACGGGAGCAAAATGGAACACTTTTCGGGGCAGAATGCCCTCTAATAACGATGCATTACTTTGGCGAGGGACTATTGTGCTTTGAGCACCCACTAAGTCTAACAACATAGAATTTTAGCAGTTAGCTAGTCCCTTCTGCCCTGCGGCATCTTCTTTGAAACTCTAGGAGGCCACTGCAATCACGGCGATTCAGATGTCCCAGTCTGGAAACGTGCAGCTCCCTTTAACGGCTAAACGAACTACAACGGAGAAAGTGCCATACGGCGCGGGATCCGGCAGGAGGTCGTAAGCGGTCATGATATGAGGAACATGGACGACCCTGGGGTAATGCCGCACTCCCAGACGTTCCAACCCCGGTCCTAGTCCTGGCTTTCACGACCGGAGGAGGGACCATACGACGCGAGGTTCGGCAGGTACCGTAAGTGGTCGGGTAGGGAGATCGCGGACGATCTGGATAGACGACCAGACGTCCCGAACCCTGCTTTGATCCAGGAGCATCTCGATCAAATCAGCGTCAGGTCGACAAAGCTAACTACTAAAGACCTATGTAGTTGGACATAGTGGGTCCGTAGACCACACTAGCCCCTCCCTGAAGTAATACCAAAAAATGGTTCCGGGAGGAGGATCGAGGCACGAGTGGGTTTTAGTGGGTCGAGGATTTGGCAATGTCCCAGTTTTGCATCCACGCCGCTGACGGCATAATAGATTCACCGTATCCTGTTTATCGCTTCGGTTAGGCGCCTTTCTCACCTTGAAGACACGAAGTCCTGTCCGCTTCATCGTCTGCTGGTTGCAACAGACGGAAGAATTGACCTTGTTGACCACGTCCCGATCCGAATCGTTTGGATTGCGCTTGAAGTAATCCCTAAACTTTTGCATTCACGAGGCCGGTCGTCTTCGCTTTTCTTCCACTGCCAGCTCTCTGCTGGGTCGTCTGGGTCTCCTTGAACGATTTTACGGTAGACGGGAGACGGCACGAGTCGGCTACATGGCATCCCTTTGAACCTAGGTTCAATCCAACTTGAGGTCGGTGATTGTTTTATGAGTCGTAAAAATCTCTGGTCACGTCTGCCTATGGAAGGGAAATACAGCCGTTGGTCCCGGCTCATGAGTTGATGACTGCGGGCTTGTAGCAAACCAAGCTAATGCTGAAAGCTACCTTAAAACAGAAAGAAGAAGAAGTATTAAGACAAATCGGCATGTCAAGCACTCGATACTGAGGAAGTTTGTAAGTAGCAGACGTAATTGGTCTATCTGTTCAAAAATAAGCTTCTTTTAGTTTAATTCAAAGGAATGTGACCTCTTTGCTAGTTATAAGTTGAAAACGTATGCCAATTTTTTTGTCAAAAATTGACTGTAAGTGTTAGTTAAAATTTTCCAAGTTTTTCAATTGTGTTCAAAAGTGCAAAATACTGCTTCTTCATATTTTCTGGACCGCTTATCTGAGTTTCACGTTTGGTTTTACTTCCTAGTTCCTTAATTATTATTGAGCTATGAAAAGACATTATTGACAAGACCTACTGATGCACTCATCTGTCTAGTTAAGCACGTTGTAAGTTAAAACCATAAAGGTACGCAACAACAAAAACTTTCTGAAATGAGCAGTTAGTTATAGGGTGTTCAATAAGTTCGAATACAACTTTTCATCGTTGTGTAGGTGCGCACCATTTGCATTCTGTGTATTGGTATTGGTGTCAGCTTTAGCCATATATATAGGAAACCGACGGGCACGGTGTTTACTCACTGTCATTTGTTGTTTGCTTACAACGCGTATTAAAGTTGTTTACGAGACGTGAGCAACCGGCGACATATTCCCGCGGTTGAAATCCCACGTAATTTCAGCTATACCACCATCCGTGAATACCGGGAGACGGGCTCGGCCAAGGACCGTGCGAGATCAGGGTAACCGCAATCGGCGAGGATGCCAGCAGCCATCAAGATGGTTGAGGGAGTGGGTTCGTCGAAAAACGAACCGCTTGATCCGGAAGACCACTGCTGTCCTGGATGTGTCGATTGGGACTGCCCACACCATCATGACGAAGGACCTGGGGTACAAGCCATACAAGATACGCAAGGTTGACGGGGTAACGCAGGCTTCAACGAAGAAGAGACTGGACAGAGCCAAACTGATACTTTCGCGGCACGCAGGTCAGAAGTTCGTGTTTTCTGATGCGAAACTCTTTGTCTCGCATCATCCTCACAATGTCCAAAATGATCAACTGTGGCGCTGGCCCAGAGTTCCAGAGCACCGCGTCGGTGGTGGTTCGGGAAGCCGTATCCAGGCGTGGCAAGCTCCCAGTGGTGTGAAAAACGTGAAAATTAACGCCGCGTACCGAGGTTCTGGTGAAAGTTGTGACCCCGGCACTTCGGGACCTCTACGACAAGGATCATTACGACTTTCAACAGGACGGTGCCCACACGGCGATTATTGTCCAAGCGTGGTGTCGAGAGAATTTGACTGATTTGATCGATAAGACCTTGTGCCCCCCAGCTCCTCGGACCTTAATCCCTTGGACTTTTAAGTATGGTCGTACATACTGGTCAAGCAGAGCATACGTCAAGTGTGCACTATGGACCAATTTAAGGAGCTCATTTCCAAAATCTGAGATAAGAATATTTTGTATTTTGTTTTTTTAAACAAACTTTTTCAAAATATTCGAACTTATTGAACACCTTGTAGGCAGTTTTTCCGTCACTTTTTACTGGTGGTTTTTGTAAAATGTGGCCAACAATGAATAAATGGTGCACTATAATACAACTACTGTGCTGCTTTTACATCGACTTGCCATTTGCTCCTAGTGTTCTTTAATTGTTTCTTCCAGATAATGTATTCTAAATAACGCAGGGATAAATTGAAATACGGCGGAAATTGGAACGCTGCGGGTTAAATGAACAAAAGAAAAAATCATGAGAAATCGTTTTCCATCCTAATGAGGTCGTAAGCGGGTAGGCAGTCGTTAACATCAAGAAAGCACTGATCAACAGCAATTAAATAATTACCATTTTTGAGGCATGAGTATCGCAGATAAGTGAAAACCAGCTTCCGCGCATGAAGACGTTTCCAAACCACAAAAATTAAGTTACTATTACAAGCGGAACAACATAACATAGGATTGAGGCGATATTTTCGAGATAATTTGATGATCGTTAAAAGTATGCACATTATGTTATGACACACCGCCAATAAACATTAAATTGAATGGGCAAAAAATCTGAGCGTGAAAAGCAAAGCCCACAACAAGAGCATCCCCATTACATTCAGCACGGTAATGATGATCGATTTTCAAGGAGAAACTGAAACTCATTCGCATACGCAATGTACACGATAACAGGAAGATTTACCGGTTCTACCCCCAAATTGCCAGCCTCGCAGTCTCGGATTTGATCCACCACAGCCTCGGCACATAAATGATGTTTGGTTTTGGAGCTCTTTTGCGGGTTTTTCAAAATCAATTGAAGATCTGGTTTATTTAAAAAAAAAACTCCCATCAAACAGAGGATAATAAATGAGTAAATACCATTTCTTTCGAATCGAAAAAGTGAGCTGCGGCAGCAGCGGAATTGGCTTTGATCCGAATATTTCATGCTCGTAATCGACCGTGGCGAAGTCAACAAAAGATCCATGAGAATCGAATCGGTAAGACCTGCTATAAAATCGATCAAAAGCAATAAAACCAACGAACTTTTCTGTTTCGGTTTATTGTTAAACGAGAGATCATCAAAATGGGTTTTTATCAAGGGAGAAAAAAATCAGTGGGAATTTTTTTCTTCCTACCAATCGATGAGAAGAGATGAGCGGTTGGAAAAACCGTCAAGTGTCGGAGTGCTTCCTTCAAAGTAGGGATCATAAATCATTTTCGCACCTCTCTGCTGGCGCTCCTTTTCTTGAGCCGAACTCAAGTGATGGGATAATCGACCGTTTTTGTGTATTTTATTTTTAGAATGCGTAGTGAGGCGAATGATTCAAATATGTTTTTTTTCTATCTTGGCATTGCAATTGGCTTGCCTATTGCTTTCAATAATCAATTCCCTACTGGCTCTCAACTTAATGTACCATTTTTGCAATATTATAATCAATATGTAAATCAATTATTAGTATCATCGCAATTATCACCGAGACGCATCGCAAGCCTGAAATCAATATGTTCCTCTCAGATTTCCGACTGATCAGACTTGATCGAACCAGTTCCGCCGGAGGAGGGGTCGCCATCACCCTGCGCACCAACATCAACTGCCAGATGCACTGTCGACTCTATCACTATCATCGCGACTTATTGTCCTAAACAAGGAAGCTTGAAAAGGGACAGATACGATCGAGCAGGTGATCTCGCAAGCCTAGGAGCATCACATCCCAGAAGCAAAATTATTCCTTAACTACTGATAGTCACACTAAAAATTTGATCAGTGTACGAAACACCACTCGCAGACAGTATCACAGTACTGGTATGCCTGCTTTAAATCGCTTGAACAAAATAATCAAGGCCAAAACAGTGAATCTCAGAAACAATAATTTTGCCAGAAACAATAATTTTGCCAATTTTGATTCCACTAGACAACAAGGACTCTAAAGATCGTTTGATTACTCCCGCTGAGAAGGCTGCTGAGATAGGTCGAAATTTTTTCAGCTCACACAATCTTGGTCAGAACATCACCAGTCCTCATGAAGCTGCTGTTAACGAGCATGCACACAACATCTATCTATGTCCCAACGACTTTTCAGAGGAATTAGAAATTACAGCTGACGAACTGTTGACTTATATCAAAACGTCGAAGAACATTAAGGGCACAGGTTTCGACAAAATCCTGAATTTGGAAATCAAACACTTGAGTTTCCAATTCTACGAACATCTAGCATTAATTTTTAATAAATACCTTAGCTACTTTCCCTCGTGTTGAAATTCAGCCAAATTCATTTCCGGAAACCTAGGAAAGATTGTTTCACTCCCAAGAGCTACCGACCCATCAGCCTTCTCTCGGGATTATCCAAACTTTTTGAGAAAGCAATCTACCGTCGGCTACTTGCATCTGCCGACGAACTCAACATCTTGCTTGATGTACATTTTGGTTTTCGACCGCAGATGCGCAGGAGGTTTCTGCCACTGGGAAGCAAATAAGGTCCACTTCTGTTGAACTTGTTCACCTCGGACATACCCCCGCTCTTTTAACACGGATCTCTGTTGCTGTTCGCCGATGATACCGCAGTTGTCCACAATGGCAGGGTAGTAAGAGCGATCGCATGTTGAACTATCTCACAGATTGGAAGATCTGCATCAATGCAGTAAAGACCCAGGTCATCCTCTACTCACACTCAAAATCCCCCAGACTTGTTCCGGTTGAGGATGTTAAAATTTGTCGAAACGGTACAACGGTGGGGTGGACCAATTCAACCATCTATCTTGGCGTGACACTAGATAGCAAGCTGAATTTCAGGGAACGTGTTGCCAGCGGGTTCAGAACAAGTTTCTCAGGATAATCCTGAACATACCTTCGCGGACGGGAACTACTGAGATCCATCGTCTGGCCGAGATTAAAACACTAAAAGATCGTTTTAGTGAGTAGGTTGATTATGAAATTATATAAATTTAAACCAATCAATCAGGGATGAAATATACACTAGAATATTAAATTAACGAATCACACCACAAATCAGATGTAAATGTAAAAAAAAAAAAACAAAGATATAGAGCCCCCTGGCTAATCAATTTAAATGTAAACAATCAGATGTAAAAATTGAACCGGGAAAAATAGAGACACATTTTAGTAGAGTATGTCGTATCCGCGCACGGCTGTTCACCGTCATGTCGTCCGGCACTGTCTTCTGCCTAGCAACATGCGTGGTCGTGGCAAATTTACAGTCGGATTGCAGTTCTAACTCGGTCGCACTCATCGTCTGCTCCGGATGGGCACTACACCAAGCGCGTTGTTGCCGGTGCCCCGTGTCTACCTCGGTGCGGTGATGGAATGCCTGGCGGCTGAAGTCCTTGAGATGCCAGAAAACGTCGCCCACGACAACATTCCACGTCTACTCAGACCATCCGCAACGACGAGGAACTGAACAAATGGCTCTCCGGTGTGACCATTTCACAGGAAGTTGTCCTTTTTAGGCCGTCCTGCTGCCTAAAAGGAGACCAAGAAGAAAGCCTAAGTTCAATCGCGAACGGCGTTCTCCACGTCAACAACTAAAACCCGTCCTTTTCAGGACGAACAAATTAATTTTCAAAACTGAAGGGTTTGTTTAATTGAAGTTTCTCTTGCGCTCATCAAAATTTCCATTACCACGCAGGGTGTGGAAAAAACTCTTTAGAAAATTGCCTAGTTAGCCGATCTTTTTCAAAACTTCAGTCAACAAATATAACCCATTAGTAACTTTAATACCATAAACGTACACTTGCACGTTACGCTTAACTCCATTCATTAGCTTCTGTACAACATCTGGCTACAGCTTGAACGGAAACTTCCTTTTTCTCCATGTCTTCCTCAGATTTGACCCCCTCGGAATGCTTTCGTAGTATCTGCTTCATAATAGCCCCGTATTTTTGTCCTTAGGTACGAAAGAGACACCTTTGGCTTCGTACCACTTCAGGACAACATGTGAATAGTGGCACGAAGCTAGATTCGGTCAGAAGATCGTTGGGCCCTCATGTTGCTTCAACAGAGGAACCAGACGCTTTTGTAGATAATCCTTGAGGTAAATCTCCCCGTTTACAGTCTCGGTTGTCACAAACGGCGCACTCCGTTTGGCACATGAGCAGATCGGTTGCCAAATCATGTATTTCTTAAATTAGAAAAACCACACTTCCCAGCATGTATTTCTTGGACATCTTTGAAAGTTTCTGCTTCCTTACTTCCTCCAGAACATCAAACTTGTGCTGGACGGTGAAGAACAGTAGCCCCAGAAGCTGCCGGAAGTCCACCTTGACGTAAATCTCATTATCCATTATGTGACAATGAGGCTTCGTCAACAACTGAGTGTGCAGTTACTGGGCCGTTACTTTCCCACCGTCTTTTGCCGGTTGTCACGATTTGGAGCATTTTACACTTTGTATGTATGCAGTCCCTCCCGGTCGTTGGCTCTCTGAACGAAATTTCAGAACTCAATTTGAACGAAATTTCAGAAATCAGGACTATGGAAGCCCCGGAGCCCCCCATCACAGTCCAGACCATCCAGCCTGCTCATCAGTCGTCCCGGTCCTGTGTTTCGGTCTGGTGAATGAAATTTTATCGGCAATTGCATCACATCATCCGCTCAGCATCTACACCAAGCTTCATCGAAGTCAGAGAATGACTATGATCACCTTCGAAAAGTTGAGCTGTAGTACAAAACAGTTCTATTTTCCACCTATGATAGCTACTTATCCAGAATATAGGTGAACGTAAAACAGAGCCTGTCATGTTTATGGAATTTCGTGAAAACACGGCAAGCATCCTCTCGCATCCCACGCAACGTTAATTTCAAGGATGTCCAAGCTCAAACAAACTTGGATGCCGCGAATCTATTTGCTTCGTTCTTCGAGAGCATGTTTAGCAGAGTGGCACCTGTACCAAGGCATGACTGTTTTGCTCACATTACTTCACACAATATCAACCTACCAGTTATCCAGTTTCCACCAAACGAAGTTGAAGAAACTATTGACAACATTGACATCAATAAAGGATGTGGAACGGGCGGTAATCCACTCCTAATCTAATCATTTTTATTTTCACAAACTGACATGCAGTTTCACAAAGTGACATTTATTTTCAGTAACGGTGGCTCTCGGCACTAAAAATTAAGTAATGGGAGCTTCCATTATGACATAAATGTCAACTTATGTATGCTAGAAATCAATGGTTGCTTCGTTGGTTTAGGTAGTCTGTTTTTTGTAGCGTGTTTCATGGTGAAATAGGATGTTGTCTTCCAATCAATTTTTTTTCATAATATTGCTGCTGATTGCGCAGCTCTAGGGAACGTCCATTAATTATGTCACGCAAAAATGGCTTTTTATAACTTCCCTGTCGTTTTTTGTATGGACGGGGGGTCCATACAAAAAACGACAGGGGTTATTAAACGTGACAATCCATACAAAAAATGATTGTCCATACAAAAAACGTCAGGGGGTGACGTTTTTTGTATGGACCATAATTTTTTTTTGTGTGGATTGTCACGTTCCCCTCCCCCTTCTCCTTACTGCGTGACATAATTAATGGACCTTCTCCTACAAAAAGATATTGATGTTATGTTAACATGGTGCGGCAACAACGAAATGCGAGTAAACAACAACAAATGTAAAATCATTTCCTTCGGGCGGTGCCATTACCCTATTCTTCATGAATACAAAATGGAAACGACATCTCTGGAACGTGTGTCATCCATTCGCGACCTTGGTGTTACCATCAATTCGAAGCTCAGGTTCAACTAGCACATCAGTACTATGACTGTCAAGGCTTTTTCTGTATTGGGATTCATTCGTCGTCATGCGTCTGACTTCACCGATAACTACGCCTTGAAAACACTCTATGGCGCGTTGGTTCGTAGCATCCTTGAGTACGCTGCCCCGGTTTGGTCTCCATACCACGTAGTATATGTTCTGACGATCGAACAGACCGATGCAGGCTCGTAGGATTGGAGCCACTATCAGATAGACGAGTTACGATGCATACGAGTAGCGATGCAGTATTCATCTTCGATGTAATTGCGGGAATTATAGACTGCTCTGAACTGCTCACACAGATTCCGTTTAACATTCCTGCTCGAAGGTTCCGGAATTCTCCGTTATTTGCAGTTCCACATCATAGAATAAATTACGGCTACAATAATCCGCAGGATTCATGTACTCACTCGTTCAATGGTGTCTGTGATGTAGTAGTAATATATAGTTTGTAAGTTAAATAATTCAGTCTGTGCGTCAATTCGATAACGGTGATGTAATAAATAAATAAATAGAAATACTTGGACAGATTTAACACTTTTACCCCATCCCTGACCAAAGCATTGGGATTCACTAATAGAACATCCATTCCGGGATCACTAATTGAACATCCATTCTGACCGCATTTCTCCTGTCGTTTGATGCTCAGAATTTTGTAGTAACGTTTAATCACACGACTCACCGTTCACAGCACGATTCCGAGTTGTTTTCCGATGTCCCGATGAGAGAGTTGAGAATTTTCCAGGTGCTTGTGCAAAATCAATTCGCGATGGTGCTTTTCGGGTGTTGCCATTTCTGCCAATTTCCAAAAAAAAGCGATAATAATATAACAAAACAAACACTCTAAA